>CM036252.1:530574-563074 GCA_020698575.1 Bostrychus sinensis
ACTCACGCACTGTAAAAACTCCCTAGCATCACTGTATTTTTACGGTAAATTTCTGGGAACTACAGCTTTTTTTTTTTTTACTGTAAATATGCCAGTATTTACTGTAATTTTACAGACATTTTTTTTAAAGTAAGGACAATATACTCGGACATAGCACTCACTCTAAAAACTTCCTAGCATCACTGGGAACTACAGCTTTTTTTTTTTTTTTTGTAAATATGCCAGTATTTATTGTAATTTTATTTTATTTTTTACATTTTTACAGTAAGGACTATATACTTGGACATAGCACTTTAAAAAAATTGTGTACAATAACAGGAATATACTGGCATATTTACAATAAAATCTAAATATTAACTTTTCAGCACAAAAAAAAAGAAAAAAAAAGACTGATCTATTTGTTGTATTTACGGTATTGTACTGTAAACTCACTCACTCTAAAAACTTCCTAGCATCATTGGGAACTACAGCTTTTTTTTTCGTAAATATGCCAGTATTTATTGTAATTTTTTTTTACATTTTTTACAGTAAGGGCTATATACTTGGACATAGGACTTTAAAAAATTGTGTACAATAACAGGAATATATTGGCATATTTACAATAAAATCTAAATATTTACTTTTCAGCGCTAAAAAAATTACTCTATTTATATTGTACTGTAAACTCACGCACTGTAAAAACTCCCTAGCATCACTGTATTTTTACGGTAAATTTCTGGGAACTACAGCTTTTTTTTTTTTTACTGTAAATATGCCAGTATTTACTGTAATTTTACAGACATTTTTTTTAAAGTAAGGACAATATACTCGGACATAGCACTCACTCTAAAAACTTCCTAGCATCACTGGGAACTACAGCTTTTTTTTTTTTTTTCGTAAATATGCCAGTATTTATTGTAATTTTTTAAAACATTTTTTACAGTAAGGACTATATACTTGGATATAGCACTTTAAAAAAATGTGTACAATAACAGGAACATAGTGGCATATTTACAATAAAAAACTGGCAGCTGTCGTTGCCAGAATTTGACTGTAAATAAAGTGATGCTATGAAACTTTTACAGTAATTTTTACATGGCGGAAATACAGGTCCGGTCTTTAGCATCAAGATTGTACATTTAGATTTTTATAAACCACTTTCTCATTTATTTGCCTTTGTGAATGTGGACATGAAAATAGTTTCTTAAAATGAGTTTTACTGTTGATTTACATTAAGAAGATTAGAATAATCTACAGTAGGCTCTGTTCAAACCACATCAGCCATGATCCACAAGGAACAGTGTCACACATGACTACACGGTCACCTGATCAAATACTTCTCTTATTTTAAAAACACTCTGTCTTCTGTCTCCACATCGAACATCAGTGCTTCTGATCCTTGTCACACTGGCACAAACAGAAACCTCTTGAAAGTGGTTCAGGACAATGTAAAATATAAAAATAATTCTAAATATAAAATTAAAAATGTATGACTGGACCCCTTCACCTGAAGCTGAACAGTGACCACCCAGGACAGTGGTTTTTGTCTGCTTGTGTACTTGTTGGGTTGTGTTTGGGAGTTTGGCTTGTAGAGGGCCGGTCTTTATGGATGGAGCAAGGGATGGATTTGTGGAAGAGTGCCTAACAAATTACAATCCTAATAAACATATTTAAATCAAAAAAATCCGTATATATTCAAAGTTCAATGTCTCGAAGGAGGCTCATCAGCTCTGTGGTAACTCATGACCACAAAACATTCCTTTCAGCATAAATACATATCTGAAACTTGTCAAAAGGCAAAGTAACAAATGCATTTTGCTGAATTTTCAAGTTTTGGCTAATCTTTTATTATTTGTGCTATTGTTGTGAGTTAGCACAGAGCTGATTAGCACTCGGTAAGGTTTTAAATTCTTAATATATGCAATTTTTGAAAAGTCAATGGGGAAAATGAATGGGGTCCGGGGATGGCCGGTCACTGTGGAGCTCCATTTGTTGTTGTTACAGTATTGTACTGTAAAAAATATACTGTAAAATGCGTAGACTCTCACTGCAGTTTTTACAGTAAAATTCTGATAAGCACAGCTGCCATTTTGTAACGGTAAATGTTATATTTTTTTCTTATAGTGTGTTTATTTAGCACTTTAACCTCTTAAACCCGAATAGAGCCCGACGAGGCTCCGCCCCCTTGCGTCCGCTTGTTGGGACCATAGCGGGGAGATACAGCGGCTGACACACACATGTTTGACATCCTCATGTTCGGACAATTCATGGCAACAAAACTATCTACTTCAATTTCTATTCAACAGTTGGATTCCGCCTGGATTTTTTTTTAAATAAAACATGTATATCTTTCAATTACTTTGTTTATTTTGCACAAATTTTGCTGCAGTAGACCAAGATATGTGAAATTTTCAATTTATGTTGTTATTTGCTTCACAACAGGAAGGAAAAACGCTTTTTTGGAGGCAAATATGTGTTTTTTTTTTCAGGCGGAAATTAGAATAATCCATTTCAACCTCAATTTATGGTCAAACAATATAATTTATTAATATTATTTCTCTTCCACAGTAATCCCCAAAGTCCACCAATTAATTAGCTACCAAGGTTAGCTATGTACACCGAGTAAATGCTAAGTAAAACCTTAATAAATGTAGATATAGAATTTTCAGGAAAAAGGCCTCAGAGCTTAACAGGTTAAAATGTACTGTGTGTGGTCCATTGCCTTGTTTCAGATACAGGCCTAGTTTATTTTATTGTATCTTAACTCGAGCTACACCCAATTTCTCAAACTCCACTTCCACCTAAACTCTCATCACTTACAGAGAGGACTGCAGAGAGAGAAACGAGAGGCTATTGTTGCCGCTGAGGCAGGGAAAGTCGGCGCTGTAGACCTGATCTTTGAAGTGGTCCGGACCGTGGATCCCACAGAGAGGATGTTCAGTGGAGTGAGCTGCGTGTCCAACACAGAGAGAGAACTGGGAGAAAAGGAGAGAGATGAGCGTGTCTCAGGAATTTACAAATGAAAAGAGGAGCTTTTTCTCTTAATGCGATTAAATTTTTCCATCTCACTGCTTTCCCGGCCGAGCTGAAGGAGGCTGAGAGGCACAACCAGGACCGTACAGAGAGGACATGGGGGTAAAGAGGAGGAGGAGGACCGGAGAGGCACAACCACGACTGAAATTACCATTGCTAAGAAACGACAACACAGGGAATAAACCAGGACTGGACTAAAGCTACATTAAATCAGGGCTAAACTGTGGTCTACACTTCAAATTTATTTCTAGAGTAAGACAAAAATAAGAGTCACTGCCTCTAATTCCTGAGTACCACCAGCAGGACCCGTACCACAGTTTGAGAACCTGTAGGAAATGAGTGCTGCATCCTTACAGAGTGAACTATGATCCTGTAGATGAGCTAATGGACTAACTCCTGACACATGTTCCCTGTCCGTCCTGGGAGAGGAGCTCTCCTTCAATAATGGGTCCATAAGGTTTCTTTTTTTTCCCCACAGCTGGGTTTTTTAGGAGTTTTTCCTTAAGAGAAGGAGGGTCGTCCTGGGTCTGTTTAATTTAGTGTAGTTATTGTTTGTGTTGATTGTGTGTTTATGTTTGAGTAACTGTGAAGCTCTGGGCATAGTTGAAATGAAGTATGACCCCACAAATCCATGTTCTTTCTGTTAAAATACATTTAGAGATTTACTTCAGGTTGTTAGTGGAAAAAAGGAAAGGACCTTTCAATTTCAGTAAGATGCACATTTTGAGTTCACGTGACATTTCTTTTGTTTTATTTAACCTGTGTTAGTTTAACTGTACCAGTGTGGCATGGCTCAGACATCAAAGACATTTAGCTCCAAGGCAAATAATGACACAGCATCTGACAATTTAACTAAAGTGAGCGACCATAAACCGCAACAATGAGCAGAAAACATCATGAGTCAGTTTAGCTGCCTCTGTAAGCGGCTGTTAAATCTTAAAGGCCACCTGCTCTGCTAAATAATCAACTTTGAGCTTTTTACCATGTTATAATGTTGTTTCCTTCTCAAAAACAGACCTGCAGTAGTATTCTGTTAAAGTAATCCTGTATGCTGAGGCACTGCCCTTCTCCAGAGCTGAAAACGCTCGGTCTCAAGGCTCTGTGTAAACCAGGGCTCTATGTATTTCAGCCTTAAACCTCCATCACTACAGACTACAGCTCAGAAATCCATCTGTCAGCATCATGTCGCTAATAGCCATGCTAATTAGCCACTTTATGCTCTATCCATTGTCAGCAGGGGGCGACAGACACCCCTCTGCAAAGTCAAAGTAGCCACTGAAGGATGGGTCAAAAAAACATGCCATTTATTTGACATGAAAATGAATATAATCTGTAAACGAAAAGCTCCAGTGACATTTAGAATAACAGCTCATTTATCTAACTGTTAGCCTTATGTTGCTAATAGCTGTGCTAATTAGCCATTTTATGCTCTGTCCGGTCCCCAGCGTTGCCAGCAGGGGGCGACAGACACCTAAAATCAAAGTAACAGCTCCCCAACAGAAGAGGTGGTTGTGTAAAGTCAGTAAAGGAATAACGAGACAACGATAAAACAACCTGCATCTGCATCATTTTGTCAATTTAACATAAAACTTTTCCCTGTTTTTTGATATAAACTCTGGAGCTAACTCTTAAACGTTATAATAAACTGTTTTAGCCGCAGTTGCACACACAGACTGATGAAGTTCTTTTTTAGTTTTCAATTATTAATGACCACCTATAGACTGAATGTCAATTATAGACAAGTAACTTTTTTGCATTAAAATGGGTTGCAGCTCTTTACAGACTGAAATTTTGTATTTTTGTAACAATTCGTCCCCTTGGAATTGTAGGGTTCTATCTTACAAACTTTACAAAAATCAAGTTTTATTTCAGCAGTCGACTTATTTTTATAATTTAAGAGTTTTAAAGACTACATCACACATTTGAAAGTAAAATGCAATACATTTTGACAATATTTAACGTAGAATTTGCTGGCATGTAAGCAATAGCTCTATATTTTAAAGTTTAACACATTAGACATTTCTATACAGTGTTTATACTTTTCCTGTGTAAATATAATATATAGATTTTATTGAACTTATACTCCACACTTTTTATATTTTCAGCTCTCATTCTCCAGACCGATAAAACTAACTCACCTTTTTTGGTGTTTGTTCTAAAGTTGAGCTGCAAATTAAGGTTTGACATTGCAGATAGAACTTAAATGAAAAATCCTTGATATAGTCTCGATAAAGGATCCAGGAACAAAAATAAATGTATATCTTAACTTAGAACTAGGGATTAGGGCTGCACGATATGGAGAAAACATGCGATATTCAATGACTATGTTGAAAATTGCGATAACGATATTATTGCGATATTTGAAAATAGAGCCTACTTTTCGAACATAGTAAGTTAAATTCACTACATTTCACAAAAATGTAAGTTCCTGTATTTACAAGTCAAAACAGCGACAAAATCAAAACTTAACACAGACTAAACCAGGAATAAAACAAGGCTAAGCTGTGACTAAATTAATTAAATTACCACTAAAGCTGGACTTTTTAAACATTTTTATTTAGTCACAACACATGTTCTTTTAAGGCTCTGGTGGAAAATGATTCTTCAGTGTAAATCTCTGTCAGATGGAGACCACAGCGTTATTGTGATATATTTAGATTCTTGCGATACCGATATTGCATTTGCTGATATTTCGATAATGATACTTTTGCAATATATTGTGCAGCCCTACTAGGGATGCACCGATACCACTTTTTTTCAAACTGATACGAGTGTGAGTACTTCCATTTGAGTACTCGCCGATACCGAGTACCGATACGAGTACTTATATAGGAGTTACTTTATAGTTTATATCAGCCGTTCCCAAAGTCAAGACTGTCGTGGCCCCTTAAATTTTTCTGAAAATCCCTCGTGGACCCCCACCGATAAAACTTTCCTCTGTTCAAAAGACTCTGCCATGTTTTTCACCATGTTTTTTTTATAAAAACATTACAAAAAAACACTGATTATTGACTAAAAGTTGTTTTAAAGTAATATTTTAAAACAAGTATACGACTGTAATTGATTTCAAATGTTTTTTATGTACTTATTGTTTTTAGGTACTTAATATTTTCATTGACTTTTTATATTTTTGTATGTTTTATTTGTTTTTACGAACCAAAACCATGTGTCTGGAATAATAATAATAAAAAATAAATAAATTCAAATTGAAATTGAAATATAGACAGCCTCTGGGGGCCCCCCTGTAGCACCTTCGTGGACCCCCAGGGGGCCCCGGACCCCACTTTAGGAACCACTGGTTTAAACAGTTACACTGCTGTATCTCATTCGTCTCATACTGTTGTTTTTTTGCCGTCTATCCCTGCTCTGTGAAGTTATTTTTACATCAGAGAGGTTTGAACACAACTAACCACGGCTAAACTTTGCTCAGCATGAACATGTTACACCTCATTACCTCAGAAAGCTTAGATTCTCCTCTGTTCAGTCGCTAAATCATTTTAAAGACAGGTTGAGCATCTGAGCATCACCCGCGGAGATTCACCAAGACACACAGCAGCTAACACAATTAGCAACGGTACTTCTTATGTTTTATCAGACAACAACTGCTTCAGACTCCGCGCTGGTATCATTTTCTGGACAATTAGAACAAAAAAGGACAACCGCTGAAGTTTCAGGACTCAGGTATGATTTGGGATAAGTCTGGTTGAGCGGAAGTAGACTCAGCTTTGCTTTTATCTCAGTACAGTTCACTTTAAAATCCTTCTACAGATCTCTCACTGCTCAGCTGAGAGGTGAAGGTCACGTGACAGAGCTGTAAAGTGGTATCGTTGTTGGTATCGGGCCACTTTTATGAATACGAGTACGAGTATTTGGATAGAACCCAGAGGACAAATTGGCTTTTTGGATCCAGAAGGTTGCAGACCCCTGTATTAATGCAATAAAATAGCACTCTCCATATCAACAAAAACTACTTACTGTATTTCTGTCATTAGAAAAACCTAATTTTCTGCTTTTACCTCGCTCCCTTGTTAAATCCTCACACTGTCAGTTTCTTTAGTCGGACGTCTCTGTAGGAAACTCATCTCTCTGACCCCACAGAGTCGCGCTCTTTGTGTTAAAACACCGTTAACTCCTCTGCGCACTCGTCTTCCCTTTGTCCCGCCCTTGACTCCTCCGTGACACGCGCCTCTCGCCCCGTGTGCCCCTCCGTATGCGCGACCTCTGACCCTGACCCCTCTCTCTGACACATCCATCATCGCCTTGAAAGACTCCCGGACAAACCCTTTTCAGCGCGACCACCCCGCTCTCCTCCGACGGGCCTCACGCGTGAATAGACCGCTCAAATACATCACAGCGAAAACATCATCTCCGCTTCACAAATACCAATCGTCATTTGAAGGGAAAAAAAAAAATAGAGCGTTTGAGGCTCCTGGATGCGAAACCCGCGCCTCCCTTTGTCCCGGAGAAGGTTATGGCTGACAGATATTGTGTAAATGACATGATAGATGCACGCGTTCTTTCAAAAATCCAGAGATGTTGTCGGTGAAGTGGCGCCGAAAAGAGCACGCCGCGGCCTCTTTAACTGTCCTCAGTCAAAGGAGGAGTAACAGTAAATGGCTTTGTTTGTCACTTCTGGGCCACCATCCATCACAGAAGTGGACAGGCTGGTAAAAAGAAAAAAAACTGAGGGAGATAAAGACAGTACGATGACGAGAAAATAGAAGTAAAGACGCGGAGGGGAGGAGAGGGATGTGTTTAACCTTTGGACTCAAACTCATGTAGGTTTGCTGTAGATTTCAGTAAATGTTAGTAGTGGTTCTCAAACTGTGGTGCACATGCCACTGGTGGTACTCAGGAGTCTTTTGCAATTCAAGTCCTGGTTTAGTTTCATTTAGAGACAGTTTTATTCCTTCTTCAGTGGGACTTAAAGGTATTAGGGAGGATCTTTATAAATTCATTTTTGCAATATTTATTAAAACTACCTTCATTGCCCTGTATAAGGCTTATAAATTGGTGTATTAGAAAATATAATAATAATATTAATAAACTGTGGACTCTGTGGGACTTAAAAAACCTCATCCAATCGTTTTCGTCATGAGTACGGTAACCATTGGTCCACGGACTCGCCAATCATTCGTTCATCTTCCTGGTTTCGGCGATAGTGCACGTTCTTGTGCCTGCGCATGCGTATACACTATAAACTACATGTTTATGTAGTCCGGCATTAGCGCCGCGTTAGCGGTGTTAACATCGTAGCGGGGACAGCCTGACTTCGAAGAGCACAATGGCTGAGGAAAACCGTGACCGGGCGGTCACAAAAGCAAAACTGTTTTTGAAGTGAACCAGAGGAGGAGGAGAAAAACTGTAGAAGAGCAGAATAAAACCTGTGTGGTTATTGGCGATTCCTTCAAAGGACGGCGTGCGCTGTAGGAACAGAAAGGGCTTCAGCATTGGTCGCCAAGTTTCTGCTGGACAGTTTACGTTTATCTTATCGTTTGAAAAAAATGCCTTTTTTCTTTATCTGTTGAACCTTTTCAACTGCACAGCAACGTCAGTTTGCTAATGCTGCCAATAGCAGGAGGACAGATATTTTTGCTCACATTTAGGGACTGTGCATGTGACTGGGTCTGTGTGGGGAACTAGGTCAAAGGTCGCGCAAACAAACAATGCAGGTCTAGGTTTAGGTGAATCTCTGCTGATGCCGGCTGTAAACAAACACTCGTGTTCCAACGCTCGTGCACGTCGCTGTGGAGGAGTTCCTTGGAAAGGAACAGTGAAGGGCGGGGCCTGACGCATGCGCAGTATTCAAAAAAGGACAAACAGTCGCTGGTTTCTCAGCAGTCGTAAAAAAATCCTCCCTAATATCTTTAAATTTAATGTGAAGGCCATTGCTTGTCCTACCCTGAAACTCTTTTCCTATTCTATACAAAGAAGTTAGTCTGGTATCTCTCTGCTTAAGTTGTGTTTCTGAGGTGGAACAATCACAGGCGGAGTAACCAATCACAGAAATTACCTTTGACCCAAACAAACACGGATTCCTGCCATTTTTTTTCTTCATAAAACACCAGAATACGGCGTTTAGGAGCAGCTCTGTACTTGTTTCTGAACGGGGGCAGCAGCAGAGGCCAGTTGTACAAACACTGGTGGAAAAAGTCATTTGTTACATTGGATATAAACTGGACTTTACTGTTGTTAAAATGGCAACAAGACAAAGTAAAAAATCTCACAGAAGACTGGACAATAACGACGACTTCAGCAGAACCAACAGGCGACGAAGGAAAGCACTAAACACTGTTAATCAGGTCAGAGAAGTTACTAAATTTGCTCGGTAGCCAGCACTACCTTGGTTAGTGCCTCCACTTTTGTGAGATGTGCACAGATAAATGACGTGATTGGCCATTTCCAAATTGAACCAGAGAAATGCCGAGAGGGGAGCCAGACTGTCCTCGTCTAAAATACACTCTTAAGCTCAACTTGTGCTGTAAGAGGGTTCATTTCTTGGAGGAGAGCAGAGAGAGGAGAGGCCAACACCAGGCCACCAGTGCTCAGCAGCATTGGGTTGCATGGCGCACCAAAGTCCTGGAAGTTCTGTATCTCTGACTGAGAGCGCCCCGGGCCGTCTGCGGTCAGGGGGGAAAGGCTTGAGAGGTTTGCACTGGGTGTCCCTGCTTAGACTGCTGCCCCCGCGACCTGGCCCCGGATAAAGCGGAAGATGGATGGATGGTTTGCACTAACATTTAGGTCACAGAAATCAGGATTTAAAGATAATAATCTGTTGTATGTTGATCTGTAAAAAAGTGGAAAGCAGTTGCTCAGACTGCCCTGCTTGCAAAAGGCAAGGAGGTTGGTTTTGCATTTTTCTGGGTTATGCCTGGTTCACACAACAAGATAATTTGATAATTGATAATTTACATTTTTGACCCGATTCTCCCTTTCCCGCATTCTTAAGGACGCCCCGATTATCGTAATGGCACTAAAGATAATGTGATCAGATATTCCTGCTGTGTGGTGAGTTAAGAGTCTGCTCTGCTCGGAAGGACATTGGGACCGCTCCAATCTCAAATCAGGGATATACAACCTGTTGGATTGTCTTGGCCTGATATCGCAGCGTGTGGTGCGTCCCGAGGACAAACGAGCACGCGCCCTGTTGAATGTGACGTGTAGCCAATCAGAAAGCGAGGTGACGGAAGCACGGAGGGGAATCAGGAAGTCATGTTTAATCTCATGAGGTTTTGTGAGATTTCCTGTCTGACCTGGGATTATTGGTGAGTGAAATCTGTTGGTGTGTGGTGTGTTGTCTTTGCCACACACTGTAGGACCAAACCTGTGATAGCTTTGATTTTTTATGTGTGGGGTCTCTCAGGTTTTGAAAATCTTCTGACAATTTTGCCGTGTGAACCAGGCATTAGTTTGTTCTTAGTTTAGATCTGGTTTAGTCGAGATTTTTGGCTCATTTTGTTTTTAGTGCATTTTGGTGCAGTGGACGACTGCAGAGACATTAGAACCAGTCCTCCTCAGATCCGTCCCACACCTGGACTGGGACTGGGACAGAGACAGACAGGTCTGTTGTTGTGGAGGTTAAATTCTGATGCTTACAGAGAGTTAAAATGCAAAGTCTGGAGGTAAACGCTTCACAGTGAGGCTGCACAGAACGTAAACAGATAAAACCAAGAGAAAAACAGGAGAAAAACAGAAGGACAGGGCTGGAGTGGAGCTGACAGAGAGAGAAGTGGAGGAAACATCGGAAAAGACATTCTCAGACTGAATGACTGAGGGTCCAGGACAGTTCGATGGGACCTCACGACCTTCTTGCTGGGACGGAACCATTTCAGTTTTGCTATATAACATTTTAATTTCAAATGCTTTGAGACACATTTGACTTTCAAACTCATCTAGAGGGGCCCAGGAAAACAGGAAAAAAACACATTAATAACCAAACTGCACTGGCCACTACTACAAAATAGACCTTCTCAAAATGACTGCAGAATATAATAACCAAAATATTCATCAAATTGAGTTGACAAATTAATCAAATCAGAAAATATGGACAAGGATTGGGGCCTAATGTCTAATGTCTGTGGGGCCCTATGCAGCTGCTTAGTTCGACCATTCATACCAAGATAAAACCTGGCAGATGGATGTATAATAAGACCTGGACTGGGCACCGCCTCCTCTCCCCTGATGGCAGTTTGATCTGTGGCCGCTCTGTGGAACTGCAACAAAAAAATCCTATGTGGCCCATAAAAGATTTTTTCCCATAGAGCGCAGTGTAAAATATAAAAATGTAAATGACGTTTGGCTGTCAGGGCACCTGCAGCGTCCAGAATGGTTGGGTTTTGTTTAGGTTATATTACCGTATTTTCCGGACTATAAGTGGCACCAGCCAAAAAACGCCTGATGAAGAAGAAAAAAACGTATATAAGTCGCACTGGACTCTAAGTCACATTTTTGGGGGAAATTTATTTTACAAAATACAACACCAAGAACAGACATTTCATGTTGAAAGGCAAGTTATAGTAATAATAGAATAGAGAACAACAGCTGAATAGGTGTGCGCTATGCTAATAACACATTGATGGTTATTCAGCTACATGAAGCATAAACAACGAACTGAATAGGTGTCTCGTATGTTAACGTAATATATTAACAGTTATTCACATAACTATAGCATAAAGAACATAATATAACAAGTTCACCAAACTCACCATCTCACTCCTAATCGCTAAATCCTTTAAATTCTTCATCCTCGGTGTCGCTTCTGAACAACTCCGCCAACTCCGGAGGTAGACGAAGCGCCGCTTCCTCCTCTGCGTGGCTGTCGTCAGACTCAGCATCAGTTCCATTTCCAATTATTCCGGCCTTTCTGAATCCTGACAGGATGGTTTCGTTGGTCACTGAAGTCCATGCCTTGTCGATTAATTTGATGACTCCATCCACTGCTCCCACAGGTGACTCAAAACTGCCTTAAAGCTGCGGTTCTGCGACGTCTGTGGCTGATTACTTTAGTTAAGACTCCAGGGATGATGTCAGGAATGGTGTTGACAGATTTTAATTTAGCTTTGAGATGTGGTGTGATGTGCGCTCGCATACTGTCCATCACAAGCAGGGCTTTGTGTGACGAAGCGCCGCTTCCTCCTCTGCGTGGCTGTCGTCAGACTCAGCATCAGTTCCATTTCCAATTATTCCGCTCTTTCTCAGTTGTCTTTATAGCCTAAGTTGTTAGTGGTAATGTTTACATTTTAAATTGTCAGTGGTACAGGTGCAGCAGATGCTGGTACACAAGCCTAGAGCGCCCTCTAACCAACACCTGAAATATTTTAATATATAAGTCACACCTGAGTATACGTCGCACCCCTAGCCAGACGATGGAAAAAAAGTGTGACTTATAGTCCAGAAAATACAGTATCTATGTTCACACCATGGACTTTTTCTCCATTAAAAATCTTTAATTTGGCTAAAAAATAACTTTTGGGGTTTGTGGCGTCACCGCTCCCGCCAGCACTCGCGCTCATTGGTCAAAAGCGTGACGCAAGACGAAGTAAAACACTTTTTTGGCATCCTGCAGCAATGAGCGCGACCATTGAAAACAGTGGCGGTCATGACGTCGTTTACTATGAAGTTCTATAATACATCCATGGTTACTGCCTGTATATTAATGAGGTTAATGATCTGGATATTAGCTTTTGACTTTCTTTCTTTTTGCTCTGTTTTTAGGGATCTGACAGTAAAATGTCTGGTAGGACACATTGTTGCAAATACGGAGTATAAAAGTGCAGAAACACAGAGACGTGTGCGCTGAAGTGTTGTTCACAGTTTTCCTCACACCTCCCCCTCCGTCTCTCCTCACCTCTCTGACCTCCTCTGTATGTACACTGTCATCATGTTAAATAAAACTACAGCCTCTCTCTCCAAACTCTGAAACCTCAGGGAGAAGCCTCAGGGGCGACAGGAGAGAGACGAGAACACACAAACACACACATGCACACACACACACACACACACACACACACACACACACACACACACACACACACACATACTGGTTTTCATGTCTGATGAGGACCAACTTTTTAATCATCACTTGTGGGGACCACCCTTTCTAAAGGTTGTAGCGGTCTGTAAAAAATCAGGGATGAGTACCATAGCATTGTTAGCCTATACACAACTGCAAATACCTCAATTGGTGTAATAATGTCCTGATCGTGTGCAATGGGGACATATGAAAAATCGAATGAACGTGACTTTTAGGAACCTCATTTGCATAATTCACACATATCCGTTTAACTCATGGGGACAAATTTGCATAATTCACACAATATTTCTTTTAACTCATGGGGACCAATCCAAAATAAATAATGCACTACTAATGACAAATAAGAGGCATTTCTGTGAAGTTAATCCCTATAACTGTTTTTGCCCATATTTAAGAGATCAATTTATGCAGATATGCACTGAGGCAAAGCTTCACTTTTGCATACCTTGGGCAGGTCAACAAAAAAGAAAGATTGCATGACATGCATTGATCTTGAGACAAATCAATGAAATTGTACTTTTAAAATTCTTCCCTGCAACATATTTTCATTCAAGACAATGTGAACAGTTTGAATAACCATTTTTAATAGTGTTAAAGTAACCCATAACACTTAGTGACAGCCACTACAACATCTGATAATTGTCACCGTAAATCTAGTACTTGAAATGAATTCAAATTTAAATGATTTAATCATTTACAGTGGTACAATAGAAAAGAATTCAATAAATCACACTAATCTATGGGCTTCTCGCAATGAAAATGAATGGCCTATGACTGAAAACCTTGTTAATCCTTTATTTTTCAAACTTGGAGTATTGGATATACTAATACTAATAATACTCTTTTAAACATTTTTACTTCTGTTATAAAAAAAAAAAACTTCAGTAAAAAGTAATAAACAAATAGGCCTATGGCAATATTTTTCCTCATGGCAAGTTTTACTTTGATTTTACTTTTAATTTGACTTTCAACTTTGACCTTTAACATGTCATATGCTCAGTGAATTTTAACTAAAACTACAATAATTTCTTAAGTGTTTATACCAACCAATCACATCCACTGTAAAATCTACTAAAAATAGGAAGTGCCTTTCGGCATGTATACAGATCTATGGTCTGTGTATAAAGTATAATTCATTTGCATTTGTCAAAGTTGATGAATGAAAATGCTTGTTTTATCAGATATTTCTCATTTCTCATTGTAAAACTTGGTTAAACGAAATTGAAAAAAGGAAGGAACCATATTGAGCTACTATAGGCTAAAACGACCTAATTAATATTTTCCTATAATAACAAGGGTTTTTCAATGATAATGATAATTTAATAAATACTTAGCATTAAGCAGAAACAAATAAAATTACATTGCCTTCACAATTAAATAAACACAATTACTGAGCCAGACGGGATGCTCATAGTTTTGTCCTCAGTCTTTTATTGCAAAGGCAACCCTTCTTTGTTTACGTCATGCATCTTCCTTTTTTTCGATTTCGTTTTACCAAGTTGGACAATGAGAAATGAGAAATATCCTTTACAACAATAATGTTCATTCATCAACTTGGACAAATGCAAATGAATTATACTTTATACACGGACCATCTATCTATCAGATCTCAGTAAATGACTGATTTAACAACAAATTTACATAATTACTGCTTCTTTCAACCTGCATAGTATTATATGCACTGCAGTTTCTTTTTGTAAGATGTAATGCGGTTATACACATAAAATTTCACATTTGACCAATTGCGGTTTCGGAGAGCTTCTGGTTCAGCTTTCAAGCATTTCTCACAGTCACTCTTTGCAGGTACAATTCCAGATGTGATGAAGCGCTTCAGGTGCCTTTCCACCGCCTGCACCTCTGTCTGCTGCCAAGGACTTTTCTTTTGTGTAGTTTTGCCTAAAAGTGTAAAGAAAGAACATCAATTAAACTGCCCTGCCCTGAAATGATCTTCCTTGAAAGTTATTTCTATGGATCAATCTACTCATTAAACTGGTTAACTAGGTAGGTGGGCTAGATAAATAAATGCATAACCTCTTTGTCATCACTGCTGTGTTTCAGGGACATTTATCTGAGGACACATCACAGATAAACATTGGGTTTAGTTTGTTCTTATGGTTATTCCACCTGTGGGCAAGAGCAGCGAGCAGAGCAGCTCCTCAGACTCAGAGCTGGGCTGTATTGGCCTGACTTCAGTGTGACTGGCTTTGCTTTTAAAGATTTTTCATTCAAAATATGGAGAAATAGCCTATCATTCACAAAGAAAATAGCTCCTCCCAACCTGTGGACAATTTTTTTCATCATCAACAAATTGATTCTTGGGAAGCCATGTGTAGTTGTTTATAGGTTTATGATCTTTAAATTCCTTTCTAGAGATCAACAGGCAAGAACAGGTCGGCATCAAAGTGATCAAATCACAAAAGCATCTCAAAAGAGGAGATCAACAAAACATCTCAGGCCTCATTTATAAAACTATGTGTGAAATCCTGACAAAAAGGCAATATACCTTAAAGTTTAGTACATGGAAAAATATTGTAATTAATAAAAAACTCCATATGCACTCAAAAATTCAATGACCAATATAGATATCAATATATATTTTTCCCAAGTTTTGGGACGATCCACCAAACATAGCATCCAAGTGTTTTGCCACTTACAGAGTCACTGCTAATGCTACCAGCCAGTCTGCAAGCTTTTAAGCCCACTGTCTTATATCTGTATGTTTCATGTCAGACAAACAAAAAATGAGCATACAGTTTACCTTTGCAAGAAGGCTTCACAGCACTGTCTCCATTAGATGATAGTTTGCATCTCTTTGGTGGTGGTGGAATGTTCATGTCCATCGGTGCTACCTCTGCCGATCGGTCTAGGTCAGTGGTGCCCAAAGTGGGGTCAGGAGCCCCCTGGGGGTCCGCAAAGGTACTGCAGAGGGGCCCCAAGAGGTTCTCTATGTTAAACACATTAAAATAAATTGTTTGAGTTGACTTGAATGAATTACTTGCTTTATTAGTTATATACTTGTTTAAAAATATGACTATAAAATATTTTTTTGCCAACAGTCAGTGTTTTTGTAAGGTTTTTATAGAACTATATGGAGAAAAAGACATCATAGTTTTTAGAATAGATAGGATACAATAGTTCTGCAGCTGGGGGTCTGTGTGGAATTTTCAGAAATTTAATGGGGCCGCAACACTCTTGACTTTGGGAATGGCTGGTCTAGGTGAAATAATAAAAAAATCTATTTTAAAAAAATGTTTTCTACTGTAGTTTAAAATGCTTAGAATACAAAAAACACTGATGGCATTACACAACTGGTACAGCAGAGTGCAGAAAATCCTAAAGTAATAATTTTTATTCATCATTGCAAGTATAAACTAACTAAATCATGTCAAATGATTCCCACGCAGTTGTTTTACATGTGCAGTAATAATTCTGACCATAATACAAACCATCAACAGCTGCTGAAGACGTTTCTACTTGTGGGGTCTCCTCACAGTCTTCATCACCATCTTCATAACAGTCAACTTTTTCTGTGGAAGTTCAAAGTACAGCTTAACAAAGGTATACAATGGCACGTAGTACACAAATTTAATAAAACACACCATCTGGCTCAATCCGTATTTCATCCAAGTTCTTGCCCTGGAACTCAGCCAGTCTTCCTTGCTCAAGAGCCATTAAAATTTTGCTGATCTTTGCAAGTTGCAGGGTCTTCTCAGGGAGTCTATAGAACTCACGATGGATTCTTATGTCATGTCCAAGGAAGTTGGCTAGCTGGTCCATTTCGGTGTCTGTCATATTTAGCACTGTTGAAAGGGTTGCGGCATGCTTTCTCAGCCTGGTAGATGTTAGTGCCCTGGGACATTTTGCACCACACATTTTTGCAAATCCACGGAGACAGTCTGAGCCTCGAATATGTGTCATGGCTTCTGGTCTAGCAAACATATAGGTGTTGTCCTTTAAAACCCCACAAGCCTCTCTCTGCTTAACAAGAAGTTCTACAGCACACAGCATTTTTGGAGTTAGAAGAATTGGAACTGGTCGACCACGCTTGCCCCTGGTTATGACTCTTGTGAAATGTCTGCACAGTTTTTTCTCCACTTCAGAGAGTGCCCAGTCTACATCTTCATGTGGCGCGGAAGTGTCTCTTGACAAAAATGCAGTCAAAGGCATACTTGAAACCTCCCCTTCCCTACGCCGGTTAAAAAGAATCATCTGGGCTTGACACGCCTTTGCCAGCTCCATCCATGCTTTAGTAGTGGGAGTTTCGGATAATATCTTGAACCACTCGTCTTGTGATTGATTGAGGTAAGTATGCAATTTTTGTACATCTTCAGTAAAAGGCATGAGTGAGGGCACATTCCACTTTGCTTCCCTGATATTCCTCAATGCTGCAGCAGAGATCATCTCGTTCCACTTGTTCTGATGGACTTCAAGAAAATCACTGGCATTCTTCACCATCTGTGTGTCATTTGAGATCAATCCTTGTGCTTTTAGGAGTTTGCTTACTTTAACAAGGGAATTTCCCAGCTTATTTGCAAGTGATGCAATCATGAATTTGTCAGTTTGACTGTCATAGCCACACGTATACCTGACAGCTTTCACAGTCTCCATGTACTTTTTAGGGTTTACACAATCTTCTAGCGTTCGTAAAGAGGTGACTCTCCGAGCATTTTGAATTAACCTTCCCAGTTCTCGCATCTTCTCCCGCACATACTGTTTGTTCTTGGCTGTCAGCCCACCTTTGTTCAGCAAGTGCTGCCCAATTTCAATAATTACTCTGTCATTTTTTATTATGTGTGTGACTGGGTCAGGATTCATTGCACTGATTACATCCCACAGTTGTTTGGTGATGGTTGAAGGTACAGGCCCTGTGTAGGTGCACATGGATTGAACACGGTTTTTTCCTGGTTTGGGAGCAGCAGAATGTGGTTTAAGCCGACAGGTACGCATGTGTCGCCACAGAACCTTTCTTATAAAAAGTCCTTGACAGTATGCACAATGCAAGAAATCCTCGCCTTGCAGTTGTTTATGCGGCCGTTTAAATGGGACTAATTCCCCATTTCCGGATTCCATGACAGCAGTATTATGAGCAAAGTTTCCTTTATTGCGAATAAAATCAAGTTGATATTTTCTTTCTTTAGAACCTGTTGGAAAGCTTAGCGCTCTAGCAACATCAGCTAAATTTGCGTGTGACTTTTCTAGATGCCTTGCCATTTTGGCATAAGGTTTTGAGCAATACAAGCAGTAGTGTCTTTTGCTGTATACTCTCCTGCCATCTGCCAATTTTTTGTATGCACTCACAACTACACTCCCTGTTGTGTTTTGACTTGAGCAAGGCTGTTCATCTAATTCAGGTGCTTTGGATGTGGGGCTGTCAATTATGTCTGATGTTGAATCACACACAGGATTAATCACAGAGCCATATTTATCAAAATCCAGCACATCAGGGAGCAGGCATTTGGTCTGGTTTAGTGAGAGACTAGAATCACTGTCAGTGTCTGAAGTGGTATCTGGAATGTAATTATCTGAAGTCTCTGGTGTAGAATCAAAAAACTCATCGAAGTCTTGAATTGTTTCTTTCATCTAAAAAATAAAAATAATTAAATAAAATTAGAAAGTTCTCCAAGTAATTGACCAAAACATTAAAAGACATACCGAAGAATGTGAGTCTTATTGCAAACAGTTATGTGAATACAATTTAATCTACAATGCAAAATTTGAACAAATCTGATATTTTGTATTAAAAAATATGAACAATACTAGATTAATATAATATAGTACTCCATTAACAAAATGTTAGCTATTAAAGGTGACGAGATCTAGTGACAAGAAATCTTGACTTCAGAACTTACAATGATGCTTTTAGTCCGCCGCAGTCTTGGCAGTAACCACGCTTTCAATTTGAGGCTGTGTCTCTGTCTGCAAGTAAAACATAAATTTGATATTATATTGCAAATGAAATTTCAAAAACAACTATCCATCTGTACACAAGCTACAACCTAATTAACAATAGCCCAAAGTGTGTTGTAGGGACGTCGTAGGTGTGCATCCTAATACCACAATAAATTAAGAACCAAAATCCTCGAGGAGGGAAAAAATCTCCTTAGATATTCTACTGGCACAGAGCTATTGAACACGTGTCATTACACTTTTCATTAAAGCAAACTAAGCATGCTACTTCCCATCATGTGCCTCAATACCATTAATGTGACCATGAAAGGCAATCGGATTAAATAGTCAAGTCATGACTGTGATAGTACCTTTTGAGAAGAGCTGTTTGGACAGGGAGCATCGTCATTGGAGTCTTTGACTGAAGAGGACGGACCACAGTCACCAGAACCTCTGCTAGCTTCAGTAATGCTGGTCATCTGATGGAGACAATGTTGATAAGAACATTTCAGAACACAGAAACACACCACTTTTGACTTTAGAGAGACAATCACCTAATTGTAAACATGTACTCCTATCAAGCTAACCCTCATCTGTACTCGCATACACATCTAGAGTAAAACAAGCCTCATGGGGACATTTCACACACAACACAGTTGCTCCTTATGGGGACATTCACACACCAATACAGTTGGTCCTTATGGGACATTTCATACACAACACAGTTGCTCCTTATGGGGACATTTCACACACAACACAGTTGGTCCTTATGGGGACATTTCACACACAACACAGTTGCTTTTTATGGGGACCTGTTAGATATCTGTCCATACACTAGCGTCATCACATTCAACAATGGCCCAAAGTGTGTTGTGGGACGTCGTAGGTGTGCATCCTAATACCACAATCAATTAAGAACCAAAATCTCGAAGAGGGAAAAATCTCCTAAGATATTCTACTGGCACAGAGCTACTGAACACGTGTCATTACACTTTTCAGTAAGCAAACTAAGCATGCTACTTCCCATCATGTGCCTCAATACCATTAATGTGACCATGAAAGGCAATCGGAATTAAATAGTCAAGTGATGACTGTGATAGTACCTTTTGAGAAGTGCTGTTTGGACAGGGAGCATCGTCATTCTGAGTCTTTGACTGAAGAGACGGACCACAGTCACCAGAACCTCTGCTAGCTTCAGTAATGCTGGTCATCTGATGGAGACAATGTTGATAAGAACATTTCAGAACACAGAAACACACCACTTTTGACTTTAGAGAGACAATCAACCTAATTGTAAACCTGTACTCCTATCAAGCTAACCTCATCTGTACTCGCATACACATCTAGAGTAAAACAAGCCTCATGGGGACATTTCACACACAACACAGTTGCTCCTTATGGGGACATTTCACACACAATACAGTTGGTCCTTATGGGGACATTTCATACACAACACAGTTTCTCCTTATGGGGACAGTTCACACACAACACAGTTGGTCCTAATGGGGACATTTCACACACAACACAGTTGGTCCTAATGGGGACATTTCACACACAACACAGTTGCTCCTTATGGGGACATTTCACACACAACACAGTTGCTCCTTATGGGGACATTTCACACACAACACAGTTGGTCCTAATGGGGAATTTCACACACAACACAGTTGCTCCTTATGGGGACATTTCACACACAACACAGTTGCTCCTTATGGGGACCTGTTAGATATCTGTCCATACACTAGCGTCATCACATTCAACAATGGCCCAAAGTGTGTTTGTGGGGACAGTCGTAGGTGTGCATCCTAATACCACAATCAATTAAGAACCAAAATCTCGAGGAGGGAAAAAGATCTCCTTAGATATTCTACTGGCACAGAGCTACTGAACACTGTGTCATTACACTTTTCAGTAAAGCAAACTAAGCATGCTACTTCCCATCATGTGCCTCAATACCATTAATGTGACCATGAAAGGCAATCGATTAAATAGTCAAGTCATGACTGTGATAGTACCTTTTGAGAAGATGCTGTTTGGACAGGGAGCATCGTCATTCTGAGTCTTTGACTGAAGAGACGGACCACAGTCACCAGAACCTCTGCTAGCTTCAGTAATGCTGGTCATCTGATGGAGACAATGTTGATAAGAACATTTCAGAACACAGAAACACACCACTTTTGACTTAGAGAGACAATCACCCAATTGTAACCATGTACTCCTATCAAGCTAACCCTCATCTGTACTCGCATACACATCTAGAGTAAAACAAGCCTCATGGGGACATTTCACACACAACACAGTTGCTCCTTATGGGGACATTTCACACACAACACAGTTGCTCCTTAGGGGACCTGTTACATCTGTCCATACACTAGCGTCATCACATTCAACCAATGGCCCAAAGTGTGTTGTGGGGACGTCGTAGGTGTGCATCCTAATACCACAATCAATTAAGAACCACAATCTCGAGGAGGGAAAAGATCTCCTTAGATATTCTACTAGGCACAGAGCTATTGAACACGTGTCATTACACTTTTCAGTAAAGCAAACTAAGCATGCTACTTCCCATCATGTGCCTCAATACCATTAATGTGACCATGAAAGGCAATCGGATTAAATAGTCAAGTGATGACTGTGATAGTACCTTTTGAGAAGTGCTGTTTGGACAGGGAGCATCGTCATTCTGAGTGTTTGACTGAAGAGACGGACCACAGTCACCAGAACCTCTGCTAGCTTCAGTAATGCTGGTCATCTGATGGAGACAATGTTGATAAGAACATTTCAGAACACAGAAACACACCACTTTTGACTTTAGAGAGACAATCAACCTAATTGTAAACCTGTACTCCTATCAAGCTAACCCTCATCTGTACTCGCATACACATCTAGAGTAAAACAAGCCTCATGGGGACATTTCACACACAACACAGTTGCTCCTTATGGGGACATTTCACACACAATACAGTTGGTCCTTATGGGGACATTTCATACACAACACAGTTTCTCCTTATGGGGACAGTTCACACACAACACAGTTGGTCCTAATGGGGACATTTCACACACAACACAGTTGGTCCTAATGGGGACATTTCACACACAACACAGTTGCTCCTTATGGGGACATTTCACACACAACACAGTTGCTCCTTATGGGGACATTTCACACACAACACAGTTGGTCCTAATGGGGAAATTTCACACACAACACAGTTGCTCCTTATGGGGACATTTCACACACAACACAGTTGCTCCTTATGGGGACCTGTTAGATATCTGTCCATACACTAGCGTCATCACATTCAACAATGGCCCAAAGTGTGTTGTGGGGACGTCGTAGGTGTGCATCCTAATACCACAATCAATTAAGAACCAAAATCTCGAGGAGGGAAAAAATCTCCTTAGATATTCTACTGGCACAGAGCTATTGAACATGTGTCATTACACTTTTCAGTAAAGCAAACTAAGCATGCTACTTCCCATCATGTGCCTCAATACCATTAATGTGACCATGAAAGGCAATCGGATTAAATAGTCAAGTCATGACTGTGATAGTACCTTTTGAGAAGAGCTGTTTGGACAGGGAGCATCGTCATTCTGAGTCTTTGACTGAAGAGACGGACCACAGTCACCAGAACCTCTGCTAGCTTCAGTAATGCTGGTCATCTGATGGAGACAATGTTGATAAGAACATTTCAGAACACAGAAACACACCACTTTTGACTTTAGAGAGACAATCAACCTAATTGTAAACATGTACTCCTATCAAGCTAACCCTCATCTGTACTCGCATACACATCTAGAGTCAAACAAGCCTCATGGGGACATTTCACACACAACACAGTTGCTCCTTATGGGGACATTTCACACACAACACAGTTGCTCCTTATGGGGACCTGTTAGATATCTGTCATACACTAGCGTCATCACATTCAACAATGGCCCAAAGTGTGTTGTGGGGACGTCGTATGTGTGCATCCTAATACCACAATCAATTAAGAACCAAAATCTCGAGGAGGGAAAAGATCTCCTTAGATATTCTACTGGCACAGAGCTATTGAACACCTGTCATTACACTTTTCAGTAAAGCAAACTAAGCATGCTACTTCCCATCATGTGCCTCAATACCATTAATGTGACCATGAAAGGCAATCGGATTAAATAGTCAAGTCATGACTGTGATAGTACCTTTTGAGAAGAGCTGTTTGGACAGGGAGCATCGTCATTCTGAGTCTTTGACTGAATAGACGGACCACAGTCACCAGAACCTCTGCTAGCTTCAGTAATGCTGGTCATCTGATGGAGACAATGTTGATAAGAACATTTCAGAACACAGAAACACACCACTTTTGACTTTAGAGAGACAATCAACCTAATTGTAAACATGTACTCCTATCAAGCCAACCCTCATCTGTACTCGCATACACATCTAGAGTAAAACAAGACTCATGGGGACATTTCACACACAACACAGTTGCTCCTTATGGGGACATTTCACACACAACACAGTTGCTCCTTATGGGGACCTGTTACACATCTGTCCATACACTAGCGTCATCACATTCAACAATGGCCCAAAGTGTGTTGTGGGGACATCGTAGGTGTGCATCCTAATACCACAATCAATTAAGAACCAAAATCTCGAGGAGGGAAAAGATCTCCTTAGATATTCTACTGGCACAGAGCTACTGAACATGTGTCAATACACTTTTCAGTAAAGCAAACTAAGCATGCTACTTCCCATCATGTGCCTCAATACCATTAATGTGACCATGAAAGGCAATCGGATTAAATAGTCAAGTCATGACTGTGATAGTACCTTTTGAGAAGTGCTGTTTGGACAGGGAGCATCGTCATTCTGAGTGTTTGACTGAAGAGACGGACCACAGTCACCAGAACCTCTGCTAGCTTCAGTAATGCTGGTCATCTGATGGAGACAATGTTGATAAGAACATTTCAGAACACAGAAACACACCACTTTTGACTTTAGAGAGACAATCAACCCAATTGTAAACATGTACTCCTATCAAGCTAACCCTCATCTGTACTCGCATACACATCTAGCGTAAAACAAGCCTCATGGGGACATTTCACACACAACACAGTTGCTCCTTATGGGGACATTTCACACACAACACAGTTGCTCCTTATGGGGACCTGTTAGATATCTGTCCATACACTAGCGTCATCACATTCAACAATGGCCCAAAGTGTGTTGTGGGGACGTCGTAGGTGTGCATCCTAATACCACAATAAATTAAGAACCAAAATCTCGAGGAGGGAAAAGATCTCCTTAGATATTCTACTGGCACAGAGCTATTGAACACGTGTCATTACACTTTTCAGTAAAGCAAACTAAGCATGCTACTTCCCATCATGTGCCTCAATACCATTAATGTGACCATGAAAGGCAATCGGATTAAATAGTCAAGTCATGACTGTGATAGTACCTTTTGAGAAGAGCTGTTTGGACAGGGAGCATCGTCATTCTGAGTCTTTGACTGAAGAGACGGACCACAGTCACCAGAACCTCTGCTAGCTTCAGTAATGCTGGTCATCTGATGGAGACAATGTTGATAAGAACATTTCAGAACACAGAAACACACCACTTTTGACTTTAGAGAGACAATCAACCCAATTGTAAACATGTACTCCTATCAAGCTAACCCTCATCTGTACTCGCATACACATCTAGAGTAAAACAAGCCTCATGGGGACATTTCACACACAACACAGTTGCTCCTTATGGGGACATTTCACACACAACACAGTTGCTCCTTATGGGGACCTGTTACACATCTGTCCATACACTAGCGTCATCACATTCAACAATGGCCCAAAGTGTGTTGTGGGGACATCGTAGGTGTGCATCCTAATACCACAATCAATTAAGAACCACAATCTCGAGGAGGGAAAAAATCTCCTTAGATATTCTACTAGCACAGAGCTATTGAACACGTGTCATTACACTTTTCAGTAAAGCAAACTAAGCATGCTAC
Organism: Bostrychus sinensis; assembly: GCA_020698575.1. Classification (NCBI taxonomy): domain Eukaryota; kingdom Metazoa; phylum Chordata; class Actinopteri; order Gobiiformes; family Eleotridae; genus Bostrychus; species Bostrychus sinensis. Next base: position 555,502 of record CM036252.1, read on the forward strand.
TTCCCATCATGTGCCTCAATACCATTAATGTGACCATGAAAGGCATTCGAATTAAATAGTCAAGTCATGACTGTGATAGTACCTTTTGAGAAGAGCTGTTTGGACAGGGAGCATCGTCATTCTGAGTGTTTAACTGAAAAGATGGACCACAGTCACCAGAACCTCTGCTAGCTTCAGTAATGCTGGTCATCTGATGGAGACAATGTTGATGATAAGAACATTTCAGAACACAGAAACACACCACTTTTGACTTTAGAGAGACAATCAACCTAATTGTAAACATGTACTCCTATCAAGCTAACCCTCATCTGTACTCGCATACACATCTAGAGTCAAACAAGCCTCATGGGGACATTTCACACACAACACAGTTGCTCCTTATGGGGACCTGTTAGATATCTGTCCATACACTAGCGTCATCACATTCAACAATGGCCCAAAGTGTGTTGTGGGGACATCGTAGGTGTGCATCCTAATACCACAATCAATTAAGAACCAAAATCTCGAGGAGGGAAAAGATCTCCTTAGATATTCTACTGGCACAGAGCTATTGAACACGTGTCATTACACTTTTCAGTAAAGCAAACTAAGCATGCTACTTCCCATCATGTGCCTCAATACCATTAATGTGACCATGAAAGGCAATCGGATTAAATAGTCAAGTCATGACTGTGATAGTACCTTTTGAGAAGTGCTGTTTGGACAGGGAGCATCGTCATTCTGAGTGTTTGACTGAAGAGACGGACCACAGTCACCAGAACCTCTGCTAGCTTCAGTAATGCTGGTCATCTGATGGAGACAATGTTGATAAGAACATTTCAGAACACAGAAACACACCACTTTTGACTTTAGAGAGACAATCAACCCAATTGTAAACATGTACTCCTATCAAGCTAACCGTCATCTGTACTCGCATACACATCTAGAGTAAAACAAGCCTCATGGGGACATTTCACACACAACACAGTTGCTCCTTATGGGGACATTTCACACACAACACAGTTGCTCCTTATGGGGACCTGTTAGATATCTGTCCATACACTAGCGTCATCACATTCAACAATGGCCCAAAGTGTGTTGTGGGGACGTCGTAGGTGTGCATCCTAATACCACAATCAATTAAGAACCAAAATCTCGAGGAGGGAAAAGATCTCCTTAGATATTCTACTGGCACAGAGCTACTGAACTTGTGTCATTACACTTTTCAGTAAAGCAAACTAAGCATGCTACTTCCCATCATGTGCCTAAATACCTTTAATGTGACCATGAAAGGCAATCGGATTAAATAGTCAAGTCATGACTGTGATAGTACCTTTTGAGAAGTGCTGTTTGGACAGGGAGCATCGTCATTCTGAGTGTTTGACTGAAGAGACGGACCACAGTCACCAGAACCTCTGCTAGCTTCAGTAATGCTGGTCATCTGATGGAGACAATGTTGATAAGAACATTTCAGAACACAGAAACACACCACTTTTGACTTTAGAGAGACAATCAACCCAATTGTAAACATGTACTCCTATCAAGCTAACCCTCATCTGTACTCGCATACACATCTAGCGTAAAACAAGCCTCATGGGGACATTTCACACACAACACAGTTGCTCCTTATGGGGACATTTCACACACAACAAAGTTGCTCCTTATGGGGACCTGTTAGATATCTGTCCATACACTAGCGTCATCACATTCAACAATGGCCCAAAGTCTGTTGTGGGGACGTCGTAGGTGTGCATCCTAATACCACAATAAATTAAGAACCAAAATCTCGAGGAGGGAAAAGATCTCCTTAGATATTCTACTGGCACAGAGCTATTGAACACGTGTCATTACACTTTTCAGTAAAGCAAACTAAGCATGCTACTTCCCATCATGTGCCTCAATACCATTAATGTGACCATGAAAGGCAATCGGATTAAATAGTCAAGTCATGACTGTGATAGTACCTTTTGAGAAGAGCTGTTTGGACAGGGAGCATCGTCATTCTGAGTCTTTGACTGAAGAGACGGACCACAGTCACCAGAACCTCTGCTAGCTTCAGTAATGCTGGTCATCTGATGGAGACAATGTTGATAAGAACATTTCAGAACACAGAAACACACCACTTTTGACTTTAGAGAGACAATCAACCCAATTGTAAACATGTACTCCTATCAAGCTAACCCTCATCTGTACTCGCATACACATCTAGAGTAAAACAAGCCTCATGGGGACATTTCACACACAACACAGTTGCTCCTTATGGGGACATTTCACACACAACACAGTTGCTCCTTATGGGGACCTGTTACACATCTGTCCATACACTAGCGTCATCACATTCAACAATGGCCCAAAGTGTGTTGTGGGGACGTCGTAGGTGTGCATCCTAATACCACAATCAATTAAGAACCACAATCTCGAGGAGGGAAAAGATCTCCTTAGATATTCTACTAGCACAGAGCTATTGAACACGTGTCATTACACTTTTCAGTAAAGCAAACTAAGCATGCTACTTCCCATCATGTGCCTCAATACCATTAATGTGACCATGAAAGGCAATCGGATTAAATAGTCAAGTCATGACTGTGATAGTACCTTTTGAGAAGAGCTGTTTGGACAGGGAGCATCGTCATTCTGAGTGTTTAACTGAAAAGATGGACCACAGTCACCAGAACCTCTGCTAGCTTCAGTAATGCTGGTCATCTGATGGAGACAATGTTAATGATAAGAACATTTCAGAACACAGAAACACACCACTTTTGACTTTAGAGAGACAATCAACCTAATTGTAAACATGTACTCCTGTCAAGCTAACCCTCATCTGTACTCGCATACACATCTAGAGTCAAACAAGCCTCATGGGGACATTTCACACACAACACAGTTGCTCCTTATGGGGACATTTCACACACAACACAGTTGCTTTTTATGGGGACCTGTTAGATATCTGTCCATACACTAGCGTCATCACATTCAACAATGGCCCAAAGTGTGTTGTGGGGACGTCGTAGGTGTGCATCCTAATACCACAATCAATTAAGAACCAAAATCTCGAGGAGGGAAAAGATCTCCTTAGATATTCTACTGGCACAGAGCTACTGAACACGTGTCATTACACTTTTCAGTAAAGCAAACTAAGCATGCTACTTCCCATCATGTGCCTCAATACCATTAATGTGACCATGAAAGGCAATCGGATTAAATAGTCAAGTCATGACTGTGATAGTACCTTTTGAGAAGAGCTGTTTGGACAGGGAGCATCGTCATTCTGAGTCTTTGACTGAAGAGACGGACCACAGTCACCAGAACCTCTGCTAGCTTCAGTAATGCTGGTCATCTGATGGAGACAATGTTGATAAGAACATTTCAGAACACAGAAACACACCACTTTTGACTTTAGAGAGACAATCAACCTAATTGTAAACATGTACTCCTATCAAGCTAACCCTCATCTGTACTCGCATACACATCTAGAGTCAAACAAGCCTCATGGGGACATTTCACACACAACACAGTTGCTCCTTATGGGGACATTTCACACACAACACAGTTGCTCCTTATGGGGACCTGTTACACATCTGTCCATACACTAGCGTCATCACATTCAACAATGGCCCAAAGTGTGTTGTGGGGACGTCGTATGTGTGCATCCTAATACCACAATCAATTAAGAACCAAAATCTCGAGGAGGGAAAAGATCTCCTTAGATATTCTACTGGCACAGAGCTATTGAACACCTGTCATTACACTTTTCAGTAAAGCAAACTAAGCATGCTACTTCCCATCATGTGCCTCAATACCATTAATGTGACCATGAAAGGCAATCGGATTAAATAGTCAAGTCATGACTGTGATAGGACCTTTTGAGAAGAGCTGTTTGGACAGGGAGCATCGTCATTCTGAGTCTTTGACTGAAGAGACGGACCACAGTCACCAGAACCTCTGCTAGCTTCAGTAATGCTGGTCATCTGATGGAGACAATGTTGATAAGAACATTTCAGAACACAGAAACACACCACTTTTGACTTTAGAGAGACAATCAACCTAATTGTAAACATGTACTCCTATCAAGCTAACCCTCATCTGTACTCGCATACACATCTAGAGTCAAACAAGCCTCATGGGGACATTTCACACACAACACAGTTGCTCCTTATGGGGACATTTCACACACAACACAGTTGCTCCTTATGGGGACCTGTTAGATATCTGTCCATACACTAGCGTCATCACATTCAACAATGGCCCAAAGTGTGTTGTGGGGACGTCGTATGTGTGCATCCTAATACCACAATCAATTAAGAACCAAAATCTCGAGGAGGGAAAAGATCTCCTTAGATATTCTACTGGCACAGAGCTATTGAACACCTGTCATTACACTTTTCAGTAAAGCAAACTAAGCATGCTACTTCCCATCATGTGCCTCAATACCATTAATGTGACCATGAAAGGCAATCGGATTAAATAGTCAAGTCATGACTGTGATAGTACCTTTTGAGAAGAGCTGTTTGGACAGGGAGCATCGTCATTCTGAGTCTTTGACTGAATAGACGGACCACAGTCACCAGAACCTCTGCTAGCTTCAGTAATGCTGGTCATCTGATGGAGACAATGTTGATAAGAACATTTCAGAACACAGAAACACACCACTTTTGACTTTAGAGAGACAATCAACCCAATTGTAAACATGTACTCCTATCAAGCTAACCGTCATCTGTACTCGCATACACATCTAGAGTAAAACAAGCCTCATGGGGACATTTCACACACAACACAGTTGCTCCTTATGGGGACATTTCACACACAACACAGTTGCTCCTTATGGGGACCTGTTAGATATCTGTCCATACACTAGCGTCATCACATTCAACAATGGCCCAAAGTGTGTTGTGGGGACGTCGTAGGTGTGCATCCTAATACCACAATCAATTAAGAACCAAAATCTCGAGGAGGGAAAAAATGTCCTTAGATATTCTACTGGCACAGAGCTACTGAACACGTGTCATTACACTTTTCAGTAAAGCAAACTAAGCATGCTACTTCCCATCATGTGCCTCAATACCATTAATGTGACCATGAAAGGCAATCGGATTAAATAGTCAAGTCATGACTGTGATAGTACCTTTTGAGAAGAGCTGTTTGGACAGGGAGCATCGTCATTCTGAGTGTTTGACTGAAGAGACGGACCACATTCACCAGAACCTCTGCTAGCTTCAGTAATGCTGGTCATCTGATGGAGACAATGTTGATAAGAACATTTCAGAACACAGAAACACACCACTTTTGACTTTAGAGAGACAATCAACCCAATTGTAAACATGTACTCCTATCAAGCTAACCCTCATCTGTACTCGCATACACATCTAGAGTAAAACAAGCCTCATGGGGACATTTCACACACAACACAGTTGCTCCTTATGGGGACATTTCACACACAACACAGTTGCTCCTTATGGGGACCTGTTAGATATCTGTCCATACACTAGCGTCATCACATTCAACAATGGCCCAAAGTGTGTTGTGGGGACGTCGTAGGTGTGCATCCTAATACCACAATCAATTAAGAACCAAAATCTCGAGGAGGGAAAAGATCTCCTTAGATATTCTACTGGCACAGAGCTACTGAACATGTGTCATTACACTTTTCAGTAAAGCAAACTAAGCATGCTACTTCCCATCATGTGCCTCAATACCATTAATGTGACCATGAAAGGCAATCGGATTAAATAGTCAAGTCATGACTGTGATAGTACCTTTTGAGAAGAGCTGTTTGGACAGGGAGCATCGTCATTCTGAGTGTTTGACTGAAGAGACGGACCACAGTCACCAGAACCTCTGCTAGCTTCAGGAATGCTGGTCATCTGATGGAGACAATGTTGATAAGAACATTTCAGAACACAGAAACACACCACTTTTGACTTTAGAGAGACAATCAACCTAATTGTAAACATGTACTCCTATCAAGCTAACCCTCATCTGTACTCGCATACACATCTAGAGTCAAACAAGCCTCATGGGGACATTTCACACACAACACAGTTGCTCCTTATGGGGACATTTCACACACAACACAGTTGCTCCTTATGGGGACCTGTTAGATATCTGTCCATACACTAGCGTCATCACATTCAACAATGGCCCAAAGTGTGTTGTGGGGACGTCGTAGGTGTGCATCCTAATACCACAATCAATTAAGAACCAAAATCTCGAGGAGGGAAAAAATGTCCTTAGATATTCTACTGGCACAGAGCTACTGAACACGTGTCATTACACTTTTCAGTAAAGCAAACTAAGCATGCTACTTCCCATCATGTGCCTCAATACCATTAATGTGACCATGAAAGGCAATCGGATTAAATAGTCAAGTCATGACTGTGATAGTACCTTTTGAGAAGAGCTGTTTGGACAGGGAGCATCGTCATTCTGAGTCTTTGACTGAAGAGACGGACCACAGTCACCAGAACCTCTGCTAGCTTCAGTAATGCTGGTCATCTGATGGAGACAATGTTGATAAGAACATTTCAGAACACAGAAACACACCACTTTTGACTTTAGAGAGACAATCAACCTAATTGTAAACATGTATACCTATCAAACTAACCGTCATCTGTACTCGCATACACATCTAGAGTAAAACAAGCCTCATGGGAACATTTCACACACAACACAGTTGCTCCTTATGGGGACCTGTTAGATATCTGTCCATACACTAGCGTCATCACATTCAACAATGGCCCAAAGTGTGTTGTGGGGACGTCGTAGGTGTGCATCCTAATACCACAATCAATTAAGAACCAAAATCTCGAGGAGGGAAAATATCTCCTTAGATATTCTACTAGCACAGAGCTACTGAACACGTGTCATTACACTTTTCAGTAAAGCAAACTAAGCATGCTACTTCCCATCATGTGCCTCAATACCATTAATGTGACCATGAAAGGCAATCGGATTAAATAGTCAAGTCATGACTGTGATAGTACCTTTTGAGAAGAGCTGTTTGGACAGGGAGCATCGTCAGTGTGAGTCTTTGACTGAAGAGACGGACCACAGTCACCAGAACCTCTGCTAGCTTCAGTAATGCTGGTCATCTGATGGAGACAATGTTGATAAGAACATTTCAGAACACAGAAACACACCTCTTTTGACTTTAGAGAGACAATCAACCTAATTGTAAACATGTACTCCTATCAAGCTAACCCTCATCTGTACTCGCATACACATCTAGAGTAAAACAAGCCTCATGGGGACATTTCACACACAACACAGTTGGTCCTTATGGGGACATTTCACTCACAACACAGTTGCTCCTTATGGGGACCTGTTACACATCTGTCCATACACTAGCTTCAACCCATTCAACAATGGCCCAAAGTGTGTTGTGGGGACGTTGTAGGTGTGCATCCTAATACCACAATCAATTAAGAACCAAAATCTCAAGGAGGGAAAAAATCTCCTTAGATATTCTACTGGCACAGAGCTACTGAACACGTGTCATTACACTTACCCATCATGTGCCTCAATACCATTAATGTGACCATGAAAGGCAATCGAATTAAATAGTAAAGTCATGACTGTGATAGTACCTTTTGAGAAG
>CM036252.1:575574-608624 GCA_020698575.1 Bostrychus sinensis
CCCCCCGAGCAGCAGCTACTGTCCCTCAGTGTTTACAGCTGCTGCCTGTGTCCCCCCGAGCAGCAGCTACTGTCCCTCAGTGTTTACAGCTGCTACCTGTGTCCCCCCGAGCAGCAGCTACTGTCCCTCAGTGTTTACAGCTGCTGCCTGTGTCCCCCCGAGCAGCAGCTACTGTCCCTCAGTGTTTACAGCTGCTGCCTGTGTCCCCCCGAGCAGCAGATACTGTCCCTCAGTGTTTACAGCTGCTGCCTGTGTCCCCCCGAGCAGCAGCTACTGTCCCTCAGTGTTTACAGCTGCTACCTGTGTCCCCCCGAGCAGCAGCTACTGTCCCTCAGTGTTTACAGCTGCTGCCTGTGTCCCCACGAGCAGCAGCTACTGTCCCTCAGTGTTTACAGCTGCTGCCTGTGTCCCCCCGAGCAGCAGCTACTGTCCCTCAGTGTTTACAGCTGCTGCCTGTGTCCCCCCGAGCAGCAGCTACTGTCCCTCAGTGTTTACAGCTGTGTGTCTGTGTCCCCCCGAGCAGCAGCTACTGTCCCTCAGTGTTTACAGCTGCTACCTGTGTCCCCACGAGCAGCAGCTACTGTCCCTCAGTGTTTACAGCTGCTGCCTGTGTCCCCCCGAGCAGCAGCTACTGTCCCTCAGTGTTTACAGCTGTGTGTCTGTGTCCCCCCGAGCAGCTACTGTCCCTCAGTGTTTACAGCTGTGTGTCTGTGTCCCCCCGAGCAGCTACTGTCCCTCAGTGTTTACAGCCGCTGCCTGTGTCTCCCCGAGCAGCAGCTACTGTCCCTCAGTGTTTACAGCTGCTGCCTGTGTCCCCCCGAGCAGCAGCTACTGTCCCTCAGTGTTTACAGCTGTGTGTCTGTGTCCCCCCGAGCAGCTACTGTCCCTCAGTGTTTACAGCCGCTGCCTGTGTCCCCCCGAGCAGCAGCTACTGTCCCTCAGTGTTTACAGCCGCTGCCTGTGTCCCCCCGAGCAGCAGCTACTGTCCCTCAGTGTTTACAGCCGCTGCCTGTGTCCCCCCGAGCAGCAGCTACTGTCCCTCAGTGTTTACAGCCGCTGCCTGTGTCCCCCCGAGCAGCAGCTACTGTCCCTCAGTGTTTACAGCCGCTGCCTGTGTCCCCCCGAGCAGCAGCTACTGTCCCTCAGTGTTTACAGCTGCTGCCTGTGTCCCCCCGAGCAGCAGCTACTGTCCCTCAGTGTTTACAGCTGTGTGTCTGTGTCCCCCCGAGCAGCTACTGTCCCTCAGTGTTTACAGCCGCTGCCTGTGTCCCCCCGAGCAGCAGCTACTGTCCCTCAGTGTTTACAGCCGCTGCCTGTGTCCCCCCGAGCAGCAGCTACTGTCCCTCAGTGTTTACAGCCGCTGCCTGTGTCCCCCCGAGCAGCAGCTACTGTCCCTCAGTGTTTACAGCTGTGTGTCTGTGTCCCCCCGAGCAGCAGCTACTGTCCCTCAGTGTTTACAGCTGTGTGTCTGTGTCCCCCCGAGCACCAGCTACTGTCCCTCAGTGTTTACAGCTGCTGCCTGTGTCCCCCCGAGCAGCAGCTACTGTCCCTCAGTGTTTACAGCTGCTGCCTGTGTCCCCCCGAGCAGCAGATACTGTCCCTCAGTGTTTACAGCCGCTGCCTGTGTCCCCCCGAGCAGCAGCTACTGTCCCTCAGTGTTTACAGCCGCTGCCTGTGTCCCCCCGAGCAGCAGCTACTGTCCCTCAGTGTTTACAGCTGCTACCTGTGTCCCCACGAGCAGCAGCTACTGTCCCTCAGTGTTTACAGCTGCTGCCTGTGTCCCCCCGAGCAGCAGCTACTGTCCCTCAGTGTTTACAGCTGTGTGTCTGTGTCCCCCCGAGCAGCTACTGTCCCTCAGTGTTTACAGCTGTGTGTCTGTGTCCCCCCGAGCAGCTACTGTCCCTCAGTGTTTACAGCCGCTGCCTGTGTCCCCCCGAGCAGCAGCTACTGTCCCTCAGTGTTTACAGCTGCTGCCTGTGTCCCCCCGAGCAGCAGCTACTGTCCCTCAGTGTTTACAGCTGCTGCCTGTGTCCCCCCGAGCAGCAGCTACTGTCCCTCAGTGTTTACAGCTGTGTGTCTGTGTCACACGGAGCAGAGAACCATCTTTGTTACTGCAGAAGTACTTTGTTACTGCAGAAGTACTTTGTTACTGCAGAAGTACGGGGGGCCATGTGTTTTCAGCCACCGCCGTGCGCCTCATAGAAAACAATAGCGACATATTTTTTGACGTGCGTCCGGTGTGTGTTGGCCTTTACAGGGTGCGTTTGATTTTTTTTAAAACCCTGTTAAACCCTGTGTAAGCCATGTTTATATTTTTCATTTATAGTCAAGATTCATTCTTAACCTCGTATCTGCTTTTTCTGCTATTAAAAATATATATGTAGGCATAATTTGTTATAGTACGGGCATAAGCAAAAATCTACTTTCACCCCTGATCAGGACTATTTATTTATTTTTAAAGAGGATTTGCAAATTAATTTAGTAAAGTTAATAAATGCAGAAAAAGTAAATGTATTTTTAAATTGACTTAAATGAACAAATAATAGTTGTGTAGGAAATAACTTAATGTTCTTTTAATTTGAAGAATATAAAAATAAATATAATATAATAATATATAATAATATAATATAATAAAAATGAAACTGCACAATAATGTATTAGATCTCTATCTAAAGGGTAATTTAAATGTTCTTTTGTTAATTTTTTTATTTGATTTTATTTTTTTATGTGGTTATAAAAGTCCTCCATATGAAACTGGAAAAAGTGAAATAAATCCATAAATTTAATTTAGAGGAATCAGCAAAATAATGAAAAATAAAAAGCTTACACTGGAGTTAGTTCTGTCTTATTTTAAATGTTATGTGATATAAATGAATAAGTAATTACATCCATAATAATTACATATAAAATTATTAAACATATAATATAACATACAAATTACAGAGTGAACACATGAGTCGCTGCAGGACGCCTGAGCAGAGTGAACACATGAGTCGCTGCGGACGCCTGAGCAGAGTGAACACATGAGTCGCCGTAGAGGCCTGAGCAGAGTGAACACATGAGTCGCTGCAGACGCCTGAGCAGAGTGAACACATGAGTCGCCGTAGAGGCCTGAGCAGAGTGAACACATGAGTCGCTGCAGACGCCTGAGCAGAGTGAACACATGAGTCGCTGCAGACGCCTGAGCAGAGTGAACACATGAGTCGCTGCAGACGCCTGAGCAGAGTGAACACATGAGTTGCTGCAGAGGCCTGAGCAGAGTGAACACATGAGTCGCTGCGGACTCCTGAGCAGAGTGAACACATGAGTCGCTGCAGACGCCTGAGCAGAGTGAACACATGAGTCGCTGCGGACGCCTGAGCAGAGTTAACACATGAGTCGCTGCAGAGGCCTGAGCAGAGTGAACACATGAGTCGCTGCGGACTCCTGAGCAGAGTGAACACATGAGTCGCTGCAGACGCCTGAGCAGAGTGAACACATGAGTCGCTGAGGACGCCTGAGCAGAGTGAACACATGAGTCGCCGCAGACGCCTGAGCAGAGTGAACACATGAGTCGCTGCAGACGCCTGAGCAGAGTGAACACATGAGTCGCCGCAGAGGCCTGAGCAGAGTGAACACATGAGTCGCTGCAGAGTGAACACGAGTCGCTGCAGACGCCTGAGCAGAGTGAACACATGAGTCGCTGCAGACACCTGAGCAGAATGAACACATGAGTCGCCGCAGAGGCCTGAGCAGAGTGAACACATGAGTCACTGCAGAGTGAACACATGAGTCGCTGCAGACGCCTGAGCAGAGTGAACACATGAGTCGCTGCAGAGTGAACACATGAGTCGCTGCAGACGCCTGAGCAGAGTGAACACATGAGTCGCTGCAGAGGCCTGAGCAGAGTGAACACATGAGTCGCTGCAGAGGCCTGAGCAGAGTGAACACATGAGTCGCTGCAGACGCCTGAGCAGAGTGAACACATGAGTCGCTGCAGAGTGAACACATGAGTCGTTGCAGACGCCTGAGCAGAGTGAACACATGAGTCGCTGCAGAGGCCTGAGCAGAGTGAACACATGAGTCGCTGCGAACGCCTGAGCAGAGTGAACACATGAGTCGCTGCAGAGGCCTGAGCAGAGTGAACACATGAGTCGCTGCAGAGGCCTGAGCAGAGTGAACACATGAGTCGCTGCAGACGCCTGAGCAGAGTGAACACATGAGTCGCTGCAGAGTGAAGACATGAGTCGTTGCAGACGCCTGAGCAGAGTGAACACATGAGTCGCTGCAGAGGCCTGAGCAGAGTGAACACATGAGTCGCTGCGGACGCCTGAGCAGAGTGAACACATGAGTCGCCGCAGACGCCTGAGCAGAGTGAACACATGAGTCGCTGCAGATGCCTGAGCAGAGTGAACACATGAATCGCTGCAGAGGCCTGAGCAGAGTGAACACATGAGTCGCTGCAGACGCCTGAGCAGAGTGAACACATGAGTCGCTGCAGAGTTTGTTTCTGTTTTCAGATGACCGCCGACTAAATTATCTACACTGTAAAAAAAAATCTGTAAATTTTACTGTAAAAAATTGGCAGCTGTGGTTGCCAGAATTCTACTGTAAAAACTACAAGAGGCCTGTATTTCATTTTACAGTATAATTTTATCACAAATGTTGTTTTTACAGTTTTTAACTTGATTTTTTATTATTATTTACTGCAAAATAAAGTTATTATATTTCAAAAAAATAGATTAATGTATATTTTAGTTTGTGACTTATGTTTTAATCAACATTTACTGTAAAATTTAGTTAAAATTTAGTTTTAGTTAAAAGTTATTATCTTTTGAAAAGGTGTTAAACTGTAATAAACACAGGATTCAATTTTTTTAACAGTGCTATACTGTAAAAATAAAACTAAAAAATACAATTTTGCCTTATTTTTAATATTACAGTTAATTACCGTAACCAAAACAGTATTTTACCGATATATCAACTACGGTCTTTTACTGTTGAGATTTTACAGATTTTTACAATGAAATATACAGATATTTTTTTACAGTGTAGCGTTTACAGAACTCTGGTCTCTAAACTTCAGTGTTGTCTAAAGGAGCCGCCCATGTGATGCGTGACCATGGCAACGCAGACCTGTGGCTTTTCAGAGAGACGTCAGACAAAACCTGAAGCTACAGGCTCCTCCTCTGAAGGGCGGACACTTCCTGTAGCTCACCTGCAGGAAGCTGAAGGCTGCGGTGCTGAGAGAGAGGAGCTCAGAGGAAGGAACACTCACAGGCTGCACTTCATCTGCTGCAAAGAAACAAAAACTCTGCTGACAACTGTCCCACTTTCAGCAGAGCACCAGGCTCGTTCCATGATGAACTGAGCCTGGATTGTGAACGCAGGAGGAGGGAAATCCTCCTGTACTGAAGTGGGACAGTTCAGGCTCAGGTCACGCCCAAAATCCACTTCTCGCGTGAGTTGGATGTGATTTTTCAAATAAATGCATTAAAGTGATTTGTAAGAACTTTTGTGTCTATGTCCTGACCACAGTCTGTAACTGAGGCACACAACATGAGGCACATTCAGCTGTGGTTCTTAGTTTTTATGTCTAAGTTTACTCATTATAAAAGTTAAAGAGCCTTCTATAACAGCAGATGTTAGGCACAGTCTCTTTAATAATCCTCCACTCCACACTGAGCAGAGGCACAAAGTTTATCCAGGTCACAGCTGGAACTTTAGTCTGGATTTTACAAAAAAGAGGAGGGCAGTGAAGTTTCTGATCAGCTCTGAACTCAGATCCATCACCTGTTCACCGCTGACAGGTGGGAGTTTTCCCATCATGCACTGAGCCAAGCAGCCTCTGCAGTTGCTCCTGATGCCCTGCAGGGGGCTCAGACACTGCTTGAGTTAGTGCTGTAAGAGAGGGAAAAGCATTCTCTTTTTAATAAAACCCATGCTAACAGCAAATTAGTGACAGACAGGACCCCCCCCACCCCCCAAAAAAATAATAAATAAATAAATAAATAAATAAATAAATAAATTAAATAAAATTAAATAAAATTAAATTAAAATTAAATTAAAATAAAAAATTGCCCTCCAAAATATCTGTTATGTACAAGTAGCCTCATATTTAAAGGTATTAGGGAGGATCTTTATAAATTAATTTTTTGCAATATTTATTAAAACTACCTTCATTGCCCTGTATAAGGCTTATAAATTGGTGCATTAGAAAATATAATAATAATATTAATAAACTGTGGACTCTGTGGGACTTAAAAAACCTCATCCAATCGTTTTCGTCATGAGTACGTTAACCATTGTTCCATGGACTCGCCATTCATTCGTTCATCTTCCTGGTTTCGGTGATAGTGCGCGTTCTTGTGCCTGCGCATGCGTATACACTATGTTTATGTAGCCCGGCATTAGCGCCGCATTAGCGCCGTGTTAGCGACGTTAACATCGTAGCGTGGACAGCCTGAGCACAATGGCTGAGGAAAACCGTGGAGGTCACAAAAGGAAAACTGTTTTTGAAGTGAACCAGAGGAGGAGGAGAAAAACTGTAGAAGAGCAGAATAAAACCTGTGTAGTTATTGGTGATTCCTTCAAAGGACGGCGTGCGCTGTAGGAACAGAAAGGGCTTCAGACGATGCATTGGTCGCCAAGTTTCTGCTGGACAGGTACGTTTATCTTATCGTTTAAAAAAAATGCCTTTTTTCTTTATCTGTTGAACCTTTTCAACTGCACAGCGTCAGTTTGCTAATGCTACCAACAGCAGGAGGACAGATGTTTGCTCACATTTAGGGACTGTGCATGTGACTGGGTCTGTGTGGGGAACTAGGTCAAAGGTCGCGCAGACAAACAATGCAGGTCTAGGTTTAGGTGAATCTCTGATGCTGTAAACAAACCCTGGTGTTCCAGCGCTCGTGCAGTCGCTGTGGAGGAGTTCCTTGGAAAGGAACAGTGAAGGACAAACAGTCGCTGGTTTCTCAGCAGTGGAAAACAATCCTCCCTAATGTCTTTAATCTGTGTGTAATAACAGAGCTGATTGTATAAACTGTAGCTACGAGAGGCAGTTTAGTTCTAAAATGCTCTTAAATTGTGTTAAAGATGGATTGTGATTACATAATGCACCATGTTATTACATTTTCCTGAAAATAAAAATGTGTCAAGTGCATTTTGTAATAATTTGCTCAAAATGTAATAACTTATTACAAAATGCAGCTTTATTACAAATTTAAGTGACAATTTTATTACATTTTGGACGTTTATTACATAATGCTGTGTTATTACAAAATGCAGCTTAAGGCGCCTGCTACAAACTGTTACTGTGTAAATGTTAATATTAACCAAGTAACTTTATTTAGCTTTTTTATCATATTTTTATGTAAACAGGATTCCTTTACATGGCTTTATAAAATCTCAGTACACTGCAAAATCTACAGAAAACTCCTTTAGTGACACTGACAGCAGTTTGTTGGAGTTGGTCACAAGTTTAGAGTTGAAGTGAACTTTTTTTAAAGCCCACCTTTCATCTCTGGCTGGAAAACTACAAAATCTGTTCAAAATTTAAAACTGATGAAAATATCCTGAAACTTGTTAAATGTTTTTCTGACTGTGCCTCTAGATTTAAGATTGTTAAAGTCTAATAAAGGCTTAGTCACAGTCTGGCATAGATGTTCCCAAAGTGGGGTCCAGGGCCCCCTGGGGGTCCGTGAGGGTACTGCAGTGGGCCCCCAGAGGCTGTCTGTATTCAGTACATAAAAAGAAATTGAGTTTGAAATGCACTGTAAAAAACAAAGCTGCAAAAACTCAAGGCAACAGGATCCATCAAGATTTTTGAGTTTTGGTGATCAACTCAAAATCTCAAGTTTTCAACAACTCATATTTTTTACTCACCAAATTTAATGTTCATACATCTAAAAACTTGAAATTTTAAGTTTTACTCACTATATTTTTTCCAGCTCATCTTACAGCAACTGTTCACTGTTCACAAAAAGTATTATTGATAATAATAAAAACTAAATATACTACATTTAACAAAAGAATAACTTTTCTGAACTCTGTAAGTTGGCTGTAAGATGAGTAAAAAAATAATGAGAGAGAAAAACTTAAAAATTAGAAAAGTTTTTAGACGTATGAACATCAAATTAAGTGAAAGTGTGGAAAACTTGAGATTTTGAGTTGGCCCCAAAAATCTTGAGGGATCCTTTGCCTTGAGTTGTTGAGTTTTTACAGTGTATTTGTTTAAAAATATAACTTTAAAACACTTTTTAGCCAATAGTCAGTGTCTTTTGTAATGTTTTTATAGAAATATATGGAGAAAAACATGAAAATAAAGTTTGGGATGGAGGGAAGTTGTGTTGTTGGGGTCTGGGTGGGATTGTGGTAAATTTAAGGAGGACCTGACTCCTGACTTTGGGAATGACCGCTGTAACTGCTTCTTTTCTTTTTTTTTTTTTTTGGCGTTGAGCTCCTGCCCCCAAAAAACTGTGTCTCCAAACCAAAGCAGAGGATTGTGGGAAGTCAGCAGCAGGACAGAGCGGTCAGTGATGGGTCGCTACAAAGAGCCGCCTCCCATCCATGAGCCCTTTTTTGTTTGTTAAAAAAAGGTTAAAATGTACCGTTAGAGTTGATGGAGGTCAGTTCAGAGACACCTGAAGCTGCACTTTGTGATATAATTCAGTTTTTTTTTAGGTTATATGTTTATGATAAAGTTTTTTGGTTTTGAGGTGAGCTGTTGCTGTTGTTTTTACTTTTTACTGCTAAATAAAGCCTTGCTTTTTGTGAGGTGTGTGTGTGTTTAAATAAAAAACTGTCCTTTTTTATTTTTATGCTTAATTATCGGTGTTTTTTGTGTAGTAGCGTGGTTCTGTGAGCGAGTCAGTTCATGTCGTGGTTTCAAAGCATCACAACTTTTAAATTCTTCATCACAGTCCATGTATCTGAGTTAAATATGAGCACACAAAACAACTCATTTGTCAAAACTGTGCTGAATTTGTCTGAAATATAAAAGATATTGTTGGTAAAATGTAGCGCCATCTGGTGAAGCTAAACCAAATGATCCAGCTTCACTAAAATGAGCCGGATTCCCCGTCACTCAGAGCGGTACAGGACAGGTCTCTGCAGTTCAGGCGCTCTGCCACCAGAGGGCGCAGTTTCTGTCCCACAGGGCTGGCAGCTGTGGTGGAGCACACTCTAAAAAAACACAATCTGTAACCAAATATGGACCGAAACCTAAATGTTTGACCTGAAATGTTGGGTTATGTTTCTTGAAAAAACTACAAAACCTGGGTTATCTGCAATTTTTTATGTATTATTTTTTTATTTCATGTTTTATTACAGGTTATCTTTTTATTGTAGTCAGTGGTATAATATTTCTTGTGCTCTTTTTAGGAGAGCAGCACAACAGTTTTAAATCTGTCAGGATGTTGCTGAGGGAAAAAAAGGAAAAGCGTCACATTTACAGCTAAAATGTGTTCACTGGGTGTGGTTTTATCGTTTGGTCTCAGTCTGGGAAACTTTAAAATGAAGGATATCTGTGAATCTGATCCCAGAGCAGTTTTATTTAACTTTGTTTTACCCCACGCTGCCTCTTTCTGTTCACGTGGTTTAACTCAGAATCACACAGAAGTTAAAGAAGCTACAGCCGCATTTTCCTCAGGTCTTATTTTAAAACCCCAGGCCAGAGTTTTACTTCAGGTTTTAAAGTCACAGCTTCTGCTTCAGCGCCGTCTGCGCAGATCTCAGAACGTTTTTAATCCTCAGGCGTCGCTTCACTTTACTCTGCACCTGCCACAGAAAGGTCCACTTCCAAAAAACTGCTATAAACATTTACTGAATTCATTTTTTATCAGCTTTTTTTGCAGAAGTCTTTTTAACATTTTCAGTCCTGCTCCAAACAATCAATGATTCAATCATTTTTAGGATTTTAACCTTTATTCCTCCTGCAGCTTTAACTTTTTACTCTCACCTTTCGCCCTAAGCACAAAAAAATGCACCAATAAAAACTGCTATAGAAAATGATCTAAAGGTCAATAATTCCAATTTCTTTTCATGGTTACAATGATTAACTTCAGTCCTCATACATAACAAAATTTCATATTGTTTATGAAATTTAACCCCTTAAATTTGAGTTTTTGTGACTAAAAGTTGATTTCAAATTTTGGAAAAAAAATCACAAAAAAAAAATATTATTTTTTGTTTCTGTAAATGTAAATCAGAATATGTTTGTGGTGCATTATCAGAGCTTGGCAGTGTAAAAAATTGGCCTCATGATTGATTTTATTAGATTTAAAATGTTTGTGTAGCGGCAGATGAAACATTTTTAGTCACAGCTTTCGTCCTAAGGCACAAAAAAATGCACTGTCACAGAAAAATGATATAATAATAGATAATTCAAAAAAGATTTTTTTATTTTCATGATTAACTCCAGTCGTCATCACACACAGCAAACATTAACTGTGTTTATGAAAGTGAAGCCTTAAATTCCAGTTTGTGTGGTGCAGACACATCCAGCACAAACCTCTGCCTCTGCTCAGTCTGGGACCTGTTTCTACTTTGCCCTGATGTGCACATCTCTGTAAGAACTACATTTTGGATTTGTGCTCACGCAAACACAAACAAACTCATTTCTCAACAAACACTTTCACACCAATTTATGACAAAAACTCACCCAAATCATTTTAGTTCAAACATGTTTTTATTTTCCTTTAGGCTTGGTCATTTATACAAACACTAATGTGGCCATCTCCACATTTACACTGAAGGCAGAAAAATCATTATAATGCCAAAGCTAAGGTTAATTTTAATGTTGTTAAAGTATCATGCACATTTACCCTCGTTTAGACTCTGTGTTTATCAATAAAGTACTTAGATTAGGCCTCTACTTACTCACACATGATATGAATTTACTTGGTCACGGTTTTACGATGTTCTATGATAATGCATGTAGGAACATCTGTGTAAGATTAGACCTAAGTAGTTTATGTGTCCTCACTAGTTAATCATCCTGATAGGGGAGTGTCCTTACTTCATGTACCAGGTCAGGGCCATCTGTAGGACATCTGTAGTTCACGCTGTTTGTTAGCACCAGGCTTTAGATCGATTGCTTCTTTGCTGAACTTGTTTCCGCAGATTAAAGCCAAGTCAAGGTCCATGCGACTCCGCTGAGGCCAAACAAGGGGCAGCTCGACTCCCAAACAGAATTTACACTTATCAGGAGAAATGTCCGGATCGTCCTGTCCTCAGGAGACACCACAGACGGACTGACTTATTGTTCCATAAACATGATCTACACGGAGGTGCACCTGGACCTGGCTTTTTCACACTGCATTCTATAAAAACGATGTGTACCCCGGGCTCGGGAGCATTAGAGGTAAGATCTTAAGCCCGAGCCCGAGTCCGAACCCGACCCGGCCCGAAATTCGGGTCGGGTAGGGACTAAAATGACAATCATTACGTTTGGGTCGGGCCGGGCTTCTCTCTCGCTGACTTTTTTAATAAATATATGTTTATAAAAATGTATACTAAAACGATGTGTGGATACTAAACTAAGGAATACTTGTTATAAATAAATAATTTGGTTAAAACAGAGGCGCTGTAAGGTAATTGCTATATAACTACTACTAAACAGGAAGCGCAGAGCCAGGGCACGCTTTGCGCACGTGTCGTGAATGTAATCTTCCCTCCGCAAGTCCGCATCTGTTTAGTTTAGGTCTCCCTGATATGGAGCAGCAAGAAGTCAAGGATAAACTTAAGACAGGGAACTGAAAACAAACACGCACCGCCGGTAAGAGTGAGGCTGCAGTATTTCTCCGCGTAATTAAGCGAGAGCGCATCAAGATCTCTCTTTACTCTCTTTGTCTGGCCTCTTATTCTGTGTTCCAGCGTTATTTCGTTGTGCAAATGCATTTATCATGATCATAAAAATATGTAGATTATTTTAACCTTAAGAAATCTTGCGTTTTTTTCTGCCAAAAATACTATGGGATAAATTGAAATTTCGGGTTTGCTTCGAGCTCGGGCCTGCAAATCAAGTTAATTGGTCGGGCTCGGGCTGGGCTTTAATGCCCGCGGGCCTGGGTCGGGTCGGGATGGATTTTTTAGGCCCGATCTTACCTCTAGGGAGCATTCGTTGGTTCCCAAGACCGGAAGGTTCTCCCCGGAGAGAGCTGTGGTGGTGGCGGTTGCTCCCAGGCTGAGACTGAGTTCTGGATTTTGATCTACCACTATTCTGTATTTTTGTATTGATCTGGATTCTGTCAACCTGCATTTTTGTTCCTGTTGGTTTTTAATAAACCTGGGCGGCATTTTATCTACAACCTTCCTGGTCCTCAGAGTCTATTTTTAGACAGCGAGCACACAACAGGTGCCTTCTGAAATCAAGGTCTAATAACATCAAAAAATCCTGTACAACAATACCTCTGGCTACCATAGATGGGCAAATGGCGCCCCCTAGTGAAAAACAATAAAAACTACAATTCCAATCCCTCACTGTCATGAATCCATGAAATCCTTGATAAAAATGTGAAATTATATTGCAGTGACAGTAGAATAAAAATGTGGTTTTAATGGGAGTCAATGGCACAAAAACTGTCTCAGCCCCAGTTCAAACCAAAGCAGCAGCGGCAGCGTGACGTCAGACGCGAGTGAACTGCTCTCTGTGGTAAACTTTGCCAGTTCACACCGGGGACGTCTCACGACCGACGCCGCAACGCTGCGCTCAAATTTGCTTGGAGTTCTATTTTTCCTTCGTCGACCGGCGGCGCCACAGCCGAGAAACACAGGAAACAGGCTCCAAGTGTCAAAATAAACTTCCACTACACTTTCAAAATAAAGGTTTTCTAAATGTATGACTGACGTAAACATCGCAGCAAGGACCGCAGTGAATGTTGCACCGTGGACGACGAGAAGTTCATTCCTGAGGTGGAGAACTTTAACATTAACTTTAAAACACAAAAAGATTGTAATTCTACTTCTAGCAGAGAGCACTGTCGTCTGATCACCAAGCGAGCGCAATAATAAACAAAACAAAACATAATTGGTCACATACTAAAGATAAAAGTACATTTTATTCAAACAAAAACAGTTTGCTATAAATCAGTTTGTAATACTTCTGCTTAACCATCTGAAGAAACAAGAATATCCAGCGATTATAGGAATG
Source organism: Bostrychus sinensis (assembly GCA_020698575.1). Classification (NCBI taxonomy): domain Eukaryota; kingdom Metazoa; phylum Chordata; class Actinopteri; order Gobiiformes; family Eleotridae; genus Bostrychus; species Bostrychus sinensis. The sequence goes on from CM036252.1 coordinate 588,704, forward strand.
AAGTTAAAACCGGGCGCAGATCCACAGACGCCGCTCCAAACGCAGCTCTGACGCTTTTGAAAAGACGTGCGGAAAACCATGTGCTGCTGCAACGCTCGACACGTTTCACTGTGAGTTTGGGGTTGAAATTTGAAAATTCATCCAAAAATCCACACCTGAGGCAAAATCTGTGCCATTTGTATGAACACAGCAAAAGTTATCCACAAAAACCTGCTGCAGAACATCAGAAAGTGTCTCAGAGCTGCAGGAGTTAAAATGTTCACTCCAGATTTAAGACTTGGCTAAAAACAAACCAGAACTGTGCTCACTTTAACTCTGGACCCTGAGCCATATTTGACAAATGATCCTCGCCTAGACTTTTGATATAAATAAGGAGATCAAATTTCACCACACAGATGCTACTTACATCATTTTTTTCAGAACAACCTGAACTTTAAGTCTGCGTGAGCTGATTTTATGACAACTGAGAATAAAAACGACCTATTTGTCCAAAAGGCAAAAGAAATAAAAAAAAGTGATAATGCAAAACGAGAGCTCTCTTATTAAAAATTACAAAAATAAATGTTTACAAGCTTTTTGATGAATAAAATACAACGTACAGAGCCTTGTTAGGAGCAGCATGAAATAAGAACAGTGCAGGTCAAACTATTTACATTCTGCTTACGTTTACATTTTTAAAAAAGTGCCAGGTGCCCTAAAGGTTAACAATAATAATAATGGATTGGACTTATATTGCGCTTTTCAAGCTTGACAAGTTTCTCAAAGCACTTTTTACAATTTGGTCCATTATTCATTCACTCCTCAGTCACACTCGGTGGTGGTGAGCTACTTCTGTAGCCACAGCTGCCCTGGGGCAGACTGACGGAAGCGTGGCTGCCATTCTGCGCCAACGGCCCCTCCGACCACCACCAAACACAGTCACACTGACACATTCATACATACAGGCAAGGTGGGTGAAGTGTCTTGCCCAAGGACACAATGACAGTATGCGCTTCAGATGGGATTCGAACCGGCTACCCTCCGGTTGCTGGGCGAATGCTTAACCCAAAAAACAATTATGAATCAGATTTTTGTTAAAATGTATTTTTAACAAAAATTAAAACTATTAATAAAAACATAAACTCTTGAAAAAGGCAAAAACAAAGTAGAACACTGTAGGTGCAAGTTTTTTATTTTTATTTACATTTTAATTTACAGTATTTGTCCAATACAAACACATAACAAATGAGAGCTCATATAATGCAATTACATGTTACAATTACAATATATCTTATATCTCATCATGTCATATATCATACATGTCTGTAAAGAAAGTAAAATAGAAAATAAAATAAAATAAAAATAAAAGGGTTGTCACAGTATGGCATAAGTCTTGGATGTGTGTGCTTTTTTATTATTAATGAATGACAAGAAATTCAGTATATTATTAACCTCTATTAAAAAGAGGGGAAAAGAGGGTTGCAATTTTAAAAACCTTTGCTTATGAATAAAAAATTTACCAATTAAAATGAAAAAATTTACAACATAATGAAAGGGTTTCTTTTTGACAATGGTATTGCTTTCAAAATAACATATTATATCTTTTAATGTGAAGCAGTGACTCACTATACAATTTCTAAAAATATAGTTACTCATTTCTGTCCAAAATATCTTCACATTGTTACAGTGGAAAAATAAATGTTCTAGAGTTTCATCATCTGTTTTACAAAATGAACAATGTTTATCAATGTCTGCAAACGTGGAAATGAAAGAGTTGACTGGGTAGATTTTATGAAGTATTTTATAGTGTACTTCTTTAACTTTATTTGGTTTACAATATAGGTGCAAGTTTTTACATCATCTGCAGACTCACTGATGATGTCACCAAGTTGTAAAGCATTGTGGGTAATCACTATGGCAACTACAGTAAAAACTAATGAAAGTTATTGATATAAACTTGGCAGGATTTGTATCAGAAATGTCCTCTAGGTGGCGCTCAGCGGTAAAATGTCACCAAAAGACACTGAACTCTCAGACGACAGAAAAGTTACAAAGATATCAAAAGCAGTTTGTGAACGGTGCAGGCATTCGCTTCAAGTGGAGAAAAAACTAAGTAACTGGGTTCAGTATATTTTATTGTATTTACTGTTTGTTTGTTTGTTTGTTTGTTTGTTTGTTTGTTTTTCCTGTTCATGTAACCTGACTGATAAAGCTTTTCTAGGAACAGGCACCAGAATGTTTTGATAAAATAATCTGTGTTGTTGTATCTGTCCCTATCAAATAAACTGTAAATAGAACTATAAATAGAATACATTTTATTCTTATTAAACTTATAATGCATCAATCATTTTCTGAATAAACTGACTTCTTAAAATTCTGTAAATCCAAAAATGAGCCAGTTTATGGAACAACTCTTGGAAATGAACAGATCTGAAACATTCTGCTGCCGTTAAAGATCCACACATCTCAGCTGTAGTTTCCAGCTAACGCCGCTCCTTCAAAATAAAACTCCAAACAAGCACATGACACGCACACTGTAAAAAATATCTGTAGATTTCATGGTAAAAATCTGTAAAATCTCAGCAGTAAAAGGCCGTAAGTGATAATGTTTTGGTTACGGCAGCCATTCCCAAAGTCGTGGCTCCTTAAATTTCCAAAAATCCCTCACAGATTATTGACTAAAAGTTGTTTTAAAGTAATTTTTTAAAACAAGTATACAACTGTAATTAATTTCATGTTTTTTATGTACTTCATGTTTTTAGGTACTTAATATTTTCATTGACTTTTTATATTTTTGTATGTTTTATTTGTTTTTATGAACCAAAACCATGGGTCTGAAATAATAATAAAAAAAAAAATTATAATAAATTGAAACTGAAATATAGACAGCCTCTGGGGGCCCCTCTGTAGTACTTTTGCAGACCCCCAGGGGGCCCTGGACCCCACTTTGGGAACCACTGGGTTACGGTAATTAACTGTAATATTAAAAATAAGGCAAAATTGTATTTTTTAGCTTTATTTTTTGTAATGTATACAGTATAGCACTGAGTCCAGTGTTTATTACAGTTTAACACCTTTTTAAAACATAATAACTTTAAATTTTACAGTAAATGTTGATTAAAACATAAGCCACACACTGTAAAATACACAGTTAATCTATTTTTTGAAAGATAATAACTTTAAATTTTACAGTAAATAATAAAAACTCAAGTCAAAAACTGTAAAAACAACATTTGTGGTAATATTATACTGTAAATGAAATACAGGCCTCTTGTAGTTTTTATGATAGGCACAACCACAGCTGCCAATTTTTTTACCGTAAAATGTACAGATTTTTTTTTACAGTTAGCCACAGTTAGCCACAGTCAGCCACAGTCAGCCACAGTCAGCCACAGTTAGCCACAGTCAGCCACAGTCAGCCACAGTCAGCCACAGTTAGCCACAGTTAGCCACAGTTAGCCACAGTCAGCCACAGTTAGCCACAGTCAGCCACACTCAGCCACAGTTAGCCACAGTCAGCCACAGTTAGCCACAGTCAGCCACAGTCAGCCACAGTCAGCCACAGTCAGCCACAGTCAGCCACAGTTAGCCACAGTTAGCCACAGTTAGCCACAGTCAGCCACAGTTAGCCACAGTTAGCCACAGTTAGCCACAGTTAGCCACAGTCAGCCACAGTTAGCCACAGTTAGCCACAGTCAGCCACAGTCAGCCACAGTTAGCCACAGTTAGCCACAGTCAGCCACAGTTAGCCACAGTCAGCCACAGTCAGCCACAGTTAGCCACAGTCAGCCACAGTTAGCCACAGTTAGCCACAGTCAGCCACAGTCAGCCACAGTTAGCCACAGTTAGCCACAGTTAGCCACAGTCAGCCACAGTTAGCCACAGTCAGCCACAGTCAGCCACAGTTAGCCACAGTCAGCCACAGTCAGCCACAGTCAGCCACAGTTAGCCACAGTTAGCCACAGTCAGCCACAGTTAGCCACAGTCAGCCACAGTTAGCCACAGTTAGCCACAGTCAGCCACAGTTAGCCACAGTCAGCCACAGTCAGCCACAGTTAGCCACAGTCAGCCACAGTCAGCCACAGTTAGCCACAGTTAGCCACAGTTAGCCACAGTCAGCCACAGTTAGCCACAGTCAGCCACAGTCAGCCACAGTCAGCCACAGTCAGCCACAGTTAGCCACAGTCAGCCACAGTTAGCCACAGTCAGCCACAGTCAGCCACAGTTAGCCACAGTCAGCCACAGTCAGCCACAGTCAGCCACAGTTAGCCACAGTCAGCCACAGTCAGCCACAGTTATCCACAGTTAGCCACAGTCAGCCACAGTTAGCCACAGTCAGCCACAGTTAGCCACAGTCAGCCACAGTCAGCCACAGTCAGCCACAGTCAGCCACAGTCAGCCACAGTTAGCCACAGTTAGCCACAGTTAGCCACAGTTAGCCAAACACAGGACCCCTGCCTGGGAAGGACATGAACTCTGGGACACAGCCTGGGCGACAGGAGACGACCATCAAGACGATGTCATCAAGGCAGGGCATCTGGGCTTTGAGAAACACCCCTGGCCCTTTCCGAAACCATTCCCGCTTCCTGGCCCTGCTCACTTCCTCTCCTCTCTCTGTGGAGTCGCACTCGCAGCTGAGCGTCGCTCCCTTGGTCACAGCAGGAGACGCTGAGCTCTCCCCTCGCTCTCAGAAATGTATTGATGACAGTGTTAAATATCTGGGCCCCAGGTTCGGCTCCCAGGTGAACGTGGAACTGAAGTTGTGTGGAGCGTGTTGCTGTGGAGCTGCAGTGCAGTGTTACACACAGCTCCTGAGTCTGCGCCGCACTCGCTGTGGAGGAGCTCATGGGCCCCGCTCCCTCGACGCGCAGGTCAGTTTCAGACAGCGCTGAGTGTGGCGGGCCCTTCGCGTGAACGCACAGACTCAATGGAAGTGCGCAGGGCGAGGGAGTAGGGAGCCGTTTCAGAAAGGGCCCAGGAGTTTTTGGGTTCAGCCTTACTTTGTGTTAGACAGGAAACTGGAGCAGAGACAAGACCCGTCCTTCAAAATAAAACTCCAACAGGAAGTGAGGCAGCCAGCTCCCACTAAAGTAAAGCAGAGTAAAGTATATACTAACTTTACTAAACTCATTTGTTTTCAGCTCTGAGTTAAAAAAAAAAAAACAGGTTAAAAACAAAGTGAGAGGCTAAAAGCAGAAGCTAACATGTTAGCAATGCTATTAGCTAAAAAAATAGCTCATGGAAAAAAGAACCACTGTTTAAAATGTAATTATTTTTTATTACTTACATTTATAATACGGCCCAAAGTTACTGGGACAGGCTCCAGTCACCCGCGACCCCTAATGGGAGTAAGCAGTAGAAAATGAATGAATGAATTTATAAAACAAACTATTCATTTCTTTTTAAAGGGGGTTTACAAATCAATTTAATAAAGATTATATTAAATGCAGAATAAGTAAATTAGATTTTAAGTTGACTTCCTAAATCGTTGTTTGGGAAATAATTTAATATTTGCTCTTTTTAATTTGAAGAATTATAAATGAAACTGTACATAAATCTCAAAATTCTCTATCTCAAGTGTAACTTGAGATTTTTTATTAAATATTTTATTTTTATTTACATGATTATAAAAGTCCTCTATATAAAACTGGAATATAACTAAAAAATAATAATAATAATAATAAAAATAAAAACCTTACACTGGAGTTAAACTTTGTTCTGTCTTTATTTAAATGAGATTTGATATAAATGAATAAATAAATAAACACATCATAATTAAATAGATCATAAATAAATACATAATAATCAAACAGATCATAATGAGGCCCAGTTATTGTGGGGCCTGTGGCTCCAAGGCTGCCCCTGTTGGCTCCATAAATCCAAGCGGGGCCCCTGTTGGCTCCATAAATCCAAGCGGGGCCCTGTTGGCTCCATAAATCCAAGGCTGCCACTGTTGGCTCCATAAATCCAAGCGGGGCCCTGTTGGCTCCATAAATCCAAGCGGGACCCTGTTGGCTCCATAAATCCAAGCGGGGCCACTGTTGGCTCCATAAATCCAAGCGGGGCCCTGTTGGCTCCATAAATCCAAGCGGGGCCCCTGTTGGCTCCATAAATCCAAGCGGGGCCCTGTTGGCTCCATAAATCCAAGCGGGGCCCCTGTTGGCTCCATAAATCCAAGCGGGGCCCTGTTGGCTCCATAAATCCAAGCGGGGCCACTGTTGGCTCCATAAATCCAAGCGGGGCCCCCGTTGGCTCCATAAATCCAAGCGGGGCCCCCGTTGGCTCCATAAATCCAAGCGGGGCCCCCGTTGGCTCCATAAATCCAAGCGGGGCCCCCGTTGGCTCCATAAATCCAAGCGGGGCCCCCGTTGGCTCCATAAATCCAAGCGGGGCCCTGTTGGCTCCATAAATCCAAGCGGGGCCCTGTTGGCTCCTCCATCTTCTGCCAGGTCGGCTGTGGTTCATCTCCAGATGATCCAGGAGGCCACGCCTTCTCCTCCCTGGTCACCAAACCAAAGCAGAGGATTGTGGGAAGTAAGGACAGAGCTGTAGAGGACAGGTCTGTGTCTCCCACTGAGACCTCACAGCTGTCTCATATTAATAACACATCAGACATCTGCTGTTCAGGCGTCTGCCACTAGATGGAGCCGTTTGTGTTCATGAACACAGCGCAGTGCAATAAACAGAGCCAGAGAAAGAAGTTTTAACCACAGCTGGGCTCTGGGCACAAACAGGAACAGGAAGTGAGCCCAGCGTAGCCACGGACTGCTTTCTAACACAAACTACTGACACCCAGATCCTGGTCCTGGTCCTGGTCCTGGTCCTGGTCCTGGTCCTGGTCCAGGTCCTGGTCTCTAACCCAGCGCTGGAACAATAAAACCATTCAGTCATTTTCATTTTCCATAAACTGAGCTAAATCTGCAAATACTACTGCTACTGCAAATACTACTGCTACTGCAATACTACTGCTACTGCAAATACTACTGCTACTGCAATACTACTGCTACTGCAAATACTACTGCTACTGCAATACTACTGCTACTGCAAATACTACTGCTACTTCATTGACAAAGTACTTTAGAAAGTACTAAGTCGCTGCACAAGATAAAAAAGATCAAACAGAAATCAAAGTTAAAAATCTACAAATCCATAAAACAGATACAAAGGTAATAAATACAGTCAGTGTTGCCAGATTGGGCAGATTTCCTCCAGTTGGGTTTGTGTTGAACACTTTGGGCTGCTTTATAAAATGTGTGCTGCTTTTCACATTTGTCAGGTTTTTAGAAAATCTTGTGGAGAAAATACAAACACAATAGTTTTTATTTAGTGTCAAACAAAGCAGAAAAACACATTTCAGTAACCTGCTGTGTCCTCACTCATCATCAGTTCATTTGTTTTAAAATGACTGCTTCATGTTTGGTTTGTGTCATTTCCTGGTTCTGTGGTTGCTATGGCGCCCTGAGCAGGAAGTCTGTGTTTGTCTGATATCACTGTTTGTGGGGAACTGTTGTGTTACTTTTTTAGTGCTGCTGTTTAGTTTTGTCTTCTTTCTTCTGTAGAACAGTGCTCACTTTTAGAGCGGCTGTGTGTTTTTATTGTGTTGGGCAGGTTTTAAGTTGTGTTTGGGCTGGAGACTGTCAGAGAGATCTGGCAACCCTGAATCCAGTCAGATAAAGAAAGTCCAGGTCTCAGACTGAGTCCGAGGAGACCAGGAGAGGTTTAAAGTGGTGAAGGCGTGGATTACTGATTACTGTAAGAGCTGTGGAGTCAGAAAGAGCCTCAGGGAAACAAACTTCAGCTTTAGAACAAACAAATACAAATAAAACAGACGTCACTCAGAGACACAGGAAGAGCTCACCACAGACAAAATGTGAGAAAAACACACTCAGCACTGTCACAGCACAAACTAGGCCTTAGTCCTGGTTTAGACCTGGTTTAGACCTGGTTTAGACCTGGTTTAGACCTGGTTTAGACCTGGTTTAGACCTGGTTTAGTCCTGGTTTAGACCTGGTTTAGACCTGGTTTAGACCTGGTTTAGTCCTGGTTTAGACCTGGCTTAGACCTGGTTTAGACCTGGTTTAGACCTGGTTTAGTCCTGGTTTAGACCTGGTTTAGTCCTGGTTTAGACCTGGTTTAGTCCTGGTTTAGACCTGGTTTAGTCCTGGTTTAGACCTGGCTTAGACCTGGTTTAGACCTGGTTTAGACCTGGTTTAGTCCTGGTTTAGACCTGGTTTAGACCTGGTTTAGACCTGGTTTAGTCCTGGTTTAGACCTGGTTTAGACCTGGTTTAGTCCTGGTTTAGACCTGGCTTAGACCTGGTTTAGACCTGGTTTAGACCTGGTTTAGTCCTGGTTTAGACCTGGTTTAGCCCTGGTTTAGACCTGGTTTAGTCCTGGTTTAGACCTGGTTTAGTCCTGGTTTAGACCTGGCTTAGACCTGGTTTAGACCTGGTTTAGACCTGGTTTAGACCTGGTTTAGTCCTGGTTTAGACCTGGTTTAGACCTGGTTTAGACCTGGTTTAGTCCTGGTTTAGACCTGGCTTAGACCTGGTTTAGACCTGGTTTAGACCTGGTTTAGTCCTGGTTTAGACCTGGCTTAGACCTGGTTTAGACCTGGCTTAGACCTGGTTTAGTCCTGGTTTAGACCTGGTTTAGTCCTGGTTTAGTCCTAGTTTAGACCTGGTTTAGAGCTGGTTTAGTCCTGGTTTAGCCCTGGTTTAGACCTGGTTTAGTCCTGGTTTAGTCCTGGTTCAGTCCTGGTTTAGACCTGGTTTAGTCCTGGTTTAGCCCTGGTTTAGACCTGGTTTAGTCCTGGTTCAGTCCTAGTTTAGACCTGGTTTAGTCCTAGTTTAGACCTGGTTTAGACCTGGATTGGAGCTGGTTTAGTCCTAGTTTAGACCTGGTTTAGTCCTGGTTTAGTCCTGGTTTAATCCTGGTTTAGTCCTGGTTTAGACCTGGTTTAGATCTGGTTTAGACCTGGTTTAGTCCTGGTTTAGTCCTGGTTTAGTCCTGGTTTAGTCCTGGTTTAGACCTGGTTTAGACCTGGTTTAGACCTGGTTTGGAGCTGGTTTAGTCCTAGTTTAGACCTGGTTTAGTCCTGGTTCAGTCCTAGTTTAGACCTGGTTTAGTCCTAGTTTAGACCTGGTTTAGACCTGGTTTGGAGCTGGTTTAGTCCTAGTTTAGACCTGGTTTAGTCCTGGTTTAGTCCTGGTTTAATCCTGGTTTAGTCCTGGTTTAGACCTGGTTTAGATCTGGTTTAGACCTGGTTTAGTCCTGGTTTAGTCCTGGTTTAGTCCTGGTTTAATCCTGGTTTAGTCCTGGTTTAGACCTGGTTTAGTCCTGGTTTAGTCCTGGTTTAGTCCTGGTTTAATCCTGGTTTAGTCCTGGTTTAGACCTGGTTTAGACCTGGTTTAGACCTGGTTTAGTCCTGGTTTAGACCTGGTTTAGACCTGGTTTAGTCCTGGTTTAGTCCTGGTTTAGACCTGGTTTAGTCCTGGTTTAGACCTGGTTTAGACCTGGTTTAGACCTGGTTTAGTCCTGGTTTAGACCTGGTTTAGACCTGGTTTAGACCTGGTTTAGTCCTGGTTTAGTCCTGGTTTAGACCTGGTTTAGACCTGGTTTAGACCTGGTTTAGTCCTGGTTTAGTCCTGGTTTAGTCCTGGTTTAGTCCTGGTTTAATCCTGGTTTAGTCCTGGTTTAGACCTGGTTTAGACCTGGTTTAGACCTGGTTTAGTCCTGGTTTAGACCTGGTTTAGACCTGGTTTAGTCCTGGTTTAGTCCTGGTTTAGACCTGGTTTAGACCTGGTTTAGTCCTGGTTTAGACCTGGTTTAGACCTGGTTTAGACCTGGTTTAGTCCTGGTTTAGTCCTGGTTTAGACCTGGTTTAGACCTGGTTTAGACCTGGTTTAGTCCTGGTTTAGTCCTGGTTTAGTCCTGGTTTAGTCCTGGTTTAGACCTGGTTTAGACCTGGTTTAGTCCTGGTTTAGACCTGGTTTAGTCCTGGTTTAGTCCTGGTTTAGACCTGGTTTAGACCTGGTTTAGTCCTGGTTTAGTCCTGGTTTAGTCCTGGTTTAGTCCTGGCTTAGACCTGGTTTAGTCCTGGTTTAGTCCTGGTTTAGTCCTGGTTTAGACCTGGTTTAGACCTGGTTTAGTCCTGGTTTAGACCTGGTTTAGTCCTGGTTTAGTCCTGGTTTAGACCTGGTTTAGACCTGGTTTAGTCCTGGTTTAGTCCTGGTTTAGTCCTGGTTTAGTCCTGGTTTAGACCTGGTTTAGACCTGGTTTAGTCCTGGTTTAGACGTGGTTTAGTCCTGGTTTAGACCTGGTTTAGTCCTGGTTTAGTCCTGGTTTAGTCCTGGTTTAGTCCTGGTTTAGACCTGGTTTAGACCTGGTTTAGACCTGGTTTAGACCTGGTTTAGTCCTGGTTTAGTCCTGGTTTAGACCAGATTCATTTATGTTTTTATTGAACCTTATTATAATAATAACCTTATTATTTAAGGAGGTAAAACGTTTGAGAACCAGTTTTCTTTTACAAACAGGACGTGGCCACGAGGCCCTGGCAGGAATAAATAACACACACACAACTGTGCACACACAAGAACCACAATACAACTATACACAGACACAAATACACCAAACAACACACAGCGAGTGTAAATATAGGAAGACTACAGAGGGCAGAGAAGTGTGTCAGTGTATGATGGATATGAAAGAGCAAATGAATGTAAAAGTGAGTGAGCATCATCAGCAGCAGCAAAGGTCAACAATAATCTGCTGAAGTCTCTGTTTGAACAATGAAGCAGACGTCAGAGATGGAAGTCTGAGGGATCTGCAGAGAGTTCCAGTCGTCTGCTGCTGAGAAGTGGAAGGCGTTACGGCCCAAAGCAGCAGAGGTTTTGGGAGTAATCAGCTTAATAAATTCATTTGACCTGGATAAGAGCTGTGAGCGAGGACGAGCAGAGACGACAGACAGAGAGGTGTCCTGTAAACAAAGAGAAACCAGTGATGGAGTCGCCGGGTGAAGGGAGGGTCAGAGGTCACAGTGCTGGCTGTGAAAAGCTGTGTTAGTGGCAAAGCTTAGGCTCAGTGACAGAGAGAGTCCAGTTCTTTAAAAGCTGAGCTTGGTGCACTTTTATAGACGATGTCACTGTAGTGGAAACCTGTGAGGAGAGTCGTCCTGACGAGAGTGCGTTTGGCAGCACGAGTGCTTTCTTACAGCAGAGGAAGGCTGTTCCAGCTCTGACTTTTGTTTGAAGGTTATGTCCTGAACCACAGAGATGAATCCAGCCAGATGCCTCGGTATTTATAGGACTTGATGTTTTCCAAAGTCAGTGCAGGTGATTGTTGTTTTCCTGGAGCTGAGGCGGAGGTGGGGGTTGTAGAAGGACTGCTCTACTGAAGTGAGGCTGAGCTGAAGAGTGGATGCTGCAGATTGGGGAGAGGGGCCAACCGAGTACAAAACAGTGTCATCTGCATACAGATGGATCTGGGAGCTGCCAGCAGCTTTAGCTGTGTCAGTGATGTAAACAGAGAAAAGGATGGGGCCTAGGATAGAGCCTTGAGGCACACCTTTGTAAATGATGAGTGGCTCTGATGTTTTCTGTTTTCAGAAGGTAGCTAGCAAACCTGTCCCAGCAGGAGGTGGACAGACCAATACTGGAGAGCCTACGTAGGACGATCCTGTGGTCAACCGAGTCCAAGGCCTTGGCGAGGTCATGAAGGTGTCCAACGCTGTGATGACATCATCAAGAACCTTCATGGTGGCTGGGATACATCCACGTCCAGGCCAAAATCAGACTGAAGATCAGACAAAATGTGATGTGAGTCAAGGAAGAGGTTTAGTTGTTTGTGCAGCAGCTTCTCCAGGAGCTTGGCTAAACTCGGCAGCAGTTTGGATCAGTGCCAGAACCGCCTTTGAAGAAACATCATGGCTGATTTCCAGTCAGAGGGAAGGTGGAGTACTGTAGGGACATGTTAAACAGACTGGGACAGGCCTGTGATAATATGAGCAGCTGCTTTCAGGAACATGGGCTGAAGACCATCAAGGCTCAGTGAGCTCATCCTGCACTGAGATGGAGAGAGCTGTGAAGGACAAACGACTATTGCTCCATGGAGAAGGCTGAATCTGAAGCACCAGTAGCTCAGTCGGTAGAGACGCTTGCCCACTAACCTGCAGGTCGACAGTTCAAGTCCCACTCCCAGCACTGTCGTTGTGTCCTTGGGCAAGACACTGACCCACCTTACCTTTGTGAATGTGTTTGTGGTCGGAGCGGCCGTAGGCGCACGATGGCAGCCACACTTCCACCACCGAGTGTGACTGAGAGTGAAAGAATCATGCATCAAACTGTAAAGTGCCTTTGAGTGTCTGGAAAAGCGCTGTATAAAACTAAAGACTTATTATTATAAGATCTAAAGAAGCTGTGATGGCCCCACCTGCAGAAACCAAATCTGGCTCTGACACAGAGAAAGCTTGGGTTGCATTAATAAAGTGATGGTTGAGAAGAGAACCATGAGATTTATCAGTAATAACAATGTCATTAAATACCACAGAGACTGGGAACTGAGAGGAGGTCAATTTATTCTTCAAGATCTTCACTGTTTTCCAGAACTTCCTTGCTCCATGTCCCACAGGAGCGTCCCAGTCCAGGAGGACAGCAGTAAGTCCAGGACTCAGGACGGTTTATGGAAATGTTTGCTGCTAATGTCTCAGTCAGAGAGAGGACAGAGGAGACAGGAGAGAGGACAGAGGAGACAGGAGAGAGGACAGAGGAGACAGGAAAGAGGACAGAGGAGACAGGAGAGAGGACAGAGGAGAAAGGAGAGAAGACAGAGGAGACAGGAGAGAGGACAGAGGAGACAGCAGAGAAGACAGAGGAGACAGGAGACAGGACAGAGGAGACAGGAGAGAAGACAGAGAAGACAAGAGAGGAGACAGGAGAGAAGACAGAGGACAGAGGAGACAGGAGAGAGGACAGAGGACAGAGGAGACAGGAGAGAGGACAGAAGAGACAGGAAAGAGGACAGAGGAGAGAGGACAGAAGAGACAGGAAAGAGGACAGAGGAGAGAAGACAGAAGAGACAGGAGAGAGGACAGAGGAGACAGGAGAGAGGACAGAGGAGACAGGAGAGAGGACAGAGGAGAAAGGAGAGAGGACAGAGGAGACAGGAGAGAGGACAGAGGAGACAGGAAAGAGGACAGAGGAGACAGGAGAGAGGACAGAGGAGAAAGGAGAGAAGACAGAGGAGACAGGAGAGAGGACAGAGGAGACAGCAGAGAAGACAGAGGAGACAGGAGACAGGACAGAGGAGACAGGAGAGAAGACAGAGAAGACAAGAGAGGAGACAGGAGAGAAGACAGAGGACAGAGGAGACAGGAGAGAGGACAGAGGACAGAGGAGACAGGAGAGAGGACAGAAGAGACAGGAAAGAGGACAGAGGAGAGAGGACAGAAGAGACAGGAAAGAGGACAGAGGAGAGAAGACAGAAGAGACAGGAGAGAGGACAGAGGAGACAGGAGAGAGGACAGAGGAGACAGGAGAGAGGACAGAGGAGAAAGGAGAGAGGACAGAAGAGACAGGAGAGAAGACAGAGGAGACAGGAGAGAGGACAGAGGAGACAGGAGAGAGGACAGAGGAGACAGGAGAGAGGACAGAAAAGACAGGAGAGAGGACAGAGGACACAGGAGAGAGGACAGAGGAGACAGAAGAGAGGACAGAGGAGACAGGAGAGAGGACAGAAAAGACAGGAGAGAGGACAGAGGAGACAGGAGAGAGGACAGAGGAGACAGGAGAGAGGACAGAGGAGACAGGAGAGAAGACAGAGGAGACAGGAGAGAGGACAGAGGAGACAGGAGAGAGGACAGAGGAGACAGGAGAGAGGACAGACGAGACAGGAGAGAGGACAGAGGAGACAGGAGAGAAGACAGAGGAAACAGGAGAGAGGACAGAGGAGACAGGAGAGAGGACAGAGGAGAAAGGAGAGAAGACAGAGGAGACAGGAGAGAAGACAGAGGAGACAGGAGAGAGGACAGAGGAGACAGCAGAGAAGACAGAGGAGACAGGAGAGAGGACAGAGGAAACAGGAGAGAGGACAGAGGAGACAGGAAAGAGGACAGAGGAGAAAGGAGAGAAGACAGAGGAGACAGGAGAGAGGACAGAGGAGACAGCAGAGAAGACAGAGGAGACAGGAGAGAGGACAGAGGAGACAGGAGAGAAGACAGAGGACAGAGGAGACAGGAGAGAGGACAGAGGAGACAGGAGAGAGGACAGAAGAGACAGGAAAGAGGACAGAGGAGAGAGGACAGAAGAGACAGGAAAGAGGACAGAGGAGAGAAGACAGAAGAGACAGGAGAGAGGACAGAGGAGACAGGAGAGAGGACAGAGGAGACAGGAGAGAGGACAGAGGAGAAAGGAGAGAGGACAGAAGAGACAGGAGAGAAGACAGAGGAGACAGGAGAGAGGACAGAGGAGACAGGAGAGAGGACAGAGGAGACAGGAGAGAGGACAGAGGAGACAGGAGAGAGGACAGAAAAGACAGGAGAGAGGACAGAGGACACAGGAGAGAGGACAGAGGAGACAGAAGAGAGGACAGAGGAGACAGGAGAGAGGACAGAAAAGACAGGAGAGAGGACAGAGGAGACAGGAGAGAGGACAGAGGAGACAGGAGAGAGGACAGAGGAGACAGGAGAGAAGACAGAGGAGACAGGAGAGAGGACAGAGGAGACAGGAGAGAGGACAGAGGAGACAGGAGAGAGGACAGACGAGACAGGAGAGAAGACAGAGGAGACAGGAGAGAGGACAGAGGAGACAGGAGAGAGGACAGAGGAGACAGGAGAGAGGACAGACGAGACAGGAGAGAAGACAGAGGAGACAGGAGAGAGGACAGATGAGAAAGGAGAGAGGACAGAGGAGACAGGAGAGAGGAGACAGGATAGAAGACAGAGGAGACAGGAGAGAGAAGACAGAAGAGACAGGAGAGAGGAGACAGAAGAGAGGACAGAGGAGACAGGAGAGAGGACAGAGGAGACAGGAGAGAGGACAGAGGAGACAGGAGAGAGGACAGAGGAGACAGGAGAGAGGGCAGAGGAGACAGGAGAGAGGACAGAGGAGACAGGAGAGAGGACAGAGGAGACAGGAGAGAGGAGACAGAAGAGAAAACAGAGGAGACAGGAGAGAGGACAGAAGAGACAGGAGCGAGGACAGAGGAGACAGGAGAGAGGACAGAGGAGACAGGAGAGAGGAGACAGGAGAGAGGACAGAGGAGACAGGAGAGAGGACAGAGGAGACAGGAGAGAGGACAGAGGAGACAGGAGAGAGGACAGAGGAGACAGGAGAGAGGACAGAGGAGACAGGAGAGAGGAGACAGAAGAGAAAACAGAGGAGACAGGAGAGAGGACAGAAGAGACAGGAGAGAGGACAGAGGAGACAGGAGAGAGGACAGAGGAGACAGGAGAGAGGAGACAGGAGAGAGGACAGAGGAGACAGGAGAGAGGACAGAGGAGACAGGAGAGAGGACAGAGGAGACAGGAGAGAGGACAGAGGAGACAGGATAGAGGACAGAGGAGACAGGAGAGAGGACAGAGGAGACAGGATAGAGGACAGAGGAGACAGGAGAGAGGACAGAGGAGACAGGAGAGAGGACAGAGGAGACAGGAGAGAGGACAGAAAAGACAGGAGAGAGGACAGAGGAGACAGGAGAGAGGACAGAGGAGACAGGAGAGAGGACAGAGGAGACAGGATAGAGGACAGAGGAGACAGGAGAGAGGACAGAGGAGACAGGAGAGAGGACAGAGGAGACAGGATAGAGGACAGAGGAGACAGGAGAGAGGACAGAGGAGACAGGAGAGAGGACAGAGGAGACAGGAGAGAGGACAGAAAAGACAGGAGAGAGGACAGAGGAGACAAGAGAGAGGACAGAAGAGACAGGACAGAGGAGACAGGAGAGAGGAGACAGGAGAGAGAACAGAAGAGAGAGGACAGAGGAGACAGAAGAGAGGAGAGAGGAGACAGGAGAGAGGAAAGAGGAGACAGGAGAGAGAACAGAGGAGACAGGAGAGAGGACAGAGGAGACAGGAGAGAGGACAGAGGAGACAGGAGAGAGGACAGAGGAGACAGGAGAGAGGACAGAGGAGACAGGAGAGAGGACAGAGGAGACAGGAGAGAGGACAGAGGAGACAGGGGAGAGGACAGAGGACACAGGAGAGAGGACAGAGGAGACAGGAGAGAGGACAGAGGAGACAGGAGAGAGGACAGAGGAGACAGGAGAGAGGAGACAGGAGAGGACAGAGGAGACAGGAGAGAGGACAGAGGAGACAGGAGAGAGGACAGAGGAGACAGGAGAGAGGACAGAGGACACAGGAGAGAGGACAGAGGAGACAGGAGAGAGGACAGAGAAGACAGGAGAGAGGACAGAGGAGACAGGAGAGAGGAGACAGGAGAGGACAGAGGAGACAGGAGAGAGGACAGAGGAGACAGGAGAGAGGACAGAGGAGACAGGAGAGAGGACAGAGGAGACAGGAGAGAGGAGACAGGAGAGAGGACAGAGGAGACAGGAGAGAAGACAGAGGAGACAGGAGAGAGGACAGAGGAGACAGGAGAGAGGACAGAGGAGACAGGAGAGAGGACAGAGGAGACAGGAGAGAGGGCAGAGGAGACAGGAGAGAGGACAGAGGAGACAGGAGAGAGGACAGAGGAGACAGGAGAGAGGAGACAGGAGAGAGGACAGAGGAGACAGGAGAGAGGACAGAGGAGACAGGAGAGAGGACAGAGGAGACAGGAGAGAGGACAGAGGAGACAGGAGAGAGGACAGAGGAGACAGGAGAGAGGACAGAGGTGGTTGTGTTTGGACAGTGTCAGTGTTGTGTTGTTTTTCTGCTGTAATCCAGTGGAACTGTGCAGATTGTGTGTGTTGTGTTTTTAGCTCCTGCAGTGTGACATTAACCTGAGGCAATGCTCTGAGTTTGTGTTGTTCTTCACGTAAACGCATTTGTGTGAAATAAAAATATATTTGCATCATTTATTTTCCTGTTTTATGGAATCATGTTAGAGGCAGTCTCGACATTTAAGGTTAGGTTAAAACGTTCCTCTGTGAGAAAGCTTATGGTCAGGAACAGGGTTAACTCCACAGCTGAAGCTAAGCTGCTCTAGCTTCACATTAACACTGCCAGCAGACAAATGCAGGGAGACTTTCATTTTGGCAGTGACACAAATCCTCACTGCCACTGAGGCGGGGTACAGATACACTTTATTCTTTCTATAGGTAAACTTTTGTATTTAATAAACCGCTGTCCATGCATAAAACCAAATGTTACATTTTTTTAAACTTAGATATTATAAAATATACACAACTCTGGTCCATGGTGAGACAAAAGTGTTGTCCTTTACCCCCTCCCCTGCTACAACAGTCAGATTAGTTTACTGAGCTGAGTTTGACACCGCAGAGTTTCACAGCTGTCATGGTTACACCTCAATTTCTGTACATTACAGAGTTTTTATCAACGGTCACTTCCTGATTTCTCACTCTGCTGCGGATACTTCAGACTGTCACAGACCTGGTTTAGTCCTGGTTTAGTCCTGGTTTAGTCCTGGTTTAGTCCTGGTTTAGACCTGGTTTAGTCCTGGTTTAGTCCTGGTTTAGTCCTGGTTTAGTCCTGGTTTAGACCTGGTTTAGACCTGGTTTAGTCCTGGTTTAGTCCTGGTTTAGTCCTGGTTTAGTCCTGGTTTAGACCTGGTTTAGTCCTGGTTTAGACCTGGGTTAGTCCTGGTTTAGACCTGGTTTAGTCCTGGTTTAGTCCTGGTTTAGTCCTGGTTTAGACCTGGTTTAGTCCTGGTTTAGACCTGGTTTAGTCCTGGTTTAGACCTGGTTTAGTCCTGGTTTAGACCTGGTTTAGACCTGGTTTAGACCTGGTTTAGACCTGGTTTAGTCCTGGTTTAGACCTGGTTTAGTCCTGGTTTAGACCTGGTTTAGTCCTGGTTTAGTCCTGGTTTAGACCTGGTTTAGTCCTGGTTTAGACCTGGTTTAGACCTGGGTTAGTCCTGGTTTAGACCTAGTTTAGTCCTGGTTTAGACCTGGTTTAGACCTGGTTTAGTCCTGGTTTAGTCCTGGTTTAGACCTGGTTTAGTCCTGGTTTAGACCTGGTTTAGTCCTGGTTTAGACCTGGTTTAGTCCTGGTTTAGTCCTGGTTTAGTCCTGGTTTAGACCTGGTTTAGTCCTGTTTTAGTCCTGGTTTAGTCCTGGTTTAGACCTGGTTTAGTCCTGGTTTAGTCCTGGTTTAGACCTGGTTTAGACCTGGTTTAGACCTGGTTTAGTCCTGGTTTAGTCCTGGTTTAGACCTGGTTTAGTCCTGGTTTAGTCCTGATTTAGTCCTGGTTTAGTCCTGGTTTAGTCCTGGTTTAGTCCTGGTTTAGTCCTGGTTTAGTCCTGGTTTAGTCCTGGTTTAGTCCTGGTTTAGTCCTGATTTAGTCCTGGTTTAGACCTGGTTTAGACCTGGTTTAGTCCTGGTTTAGTCCTGGTTTAGTCCTGATTTAGTCCTGGTTTAGACCTGGTTTAGTCCTGGTTTAGTCCTGATTTAGTCCTGGTTTAGACCTGGTTTAGTCCTGGTTTAGACCTGGTTTAGACCTGGTTTAGTCCTGGTTTAGTCCTGGTTTAGTCCTGGTTTAGTCCTGGTTTAGTCCTGGTTTAATCCTGATCAGAGTCTCTGCTGTGGACCCAGTGAAGATGAAGATGTTTCTTCTGTGTGAGTAAGACTTTTGTCAAATGCTAACGTTTTTAGCATAAGTCTATGAGATTTTGCATGGTGCTCTTTAGCCTGATGCTAGTGTCAGACGGAGAACAGTGAGGTGACTTTGGAGCAGGCCTCACCCTGAGGTCAGAGGTCACTTGTTGTCCTGTGATTATCAGTTCAATAAGAACAAAACGTTTGTGCTTCTGTCACATGACAGTGGGCCTCATTCCAGAAAGTTGTGTTCAGAAGCAGAGGAGCTGTTGTAGAGCCGTGGGCTACAGTTCAGGAGTAATGTAGTCGTGTAAACAGAGGCTGCTCACAGCTCACAGTCTGACGTCTGTTTCAGGATTAAACCTGAGCCTCATTTAGAAAAGGCTGCGTACACTGAGGAAGGGCGGGGCCAACAAAAATACTCATTTATAAAATCCTGCACACACCTCCAGCAATTTCTCTGTTAACAAACCCACCTGGGGTAGAAACATGCGCATGTAAACCCACCTCAGGCCACGCCCTCTCCACGCCTCAGGCCACGCCCTCTCCGCGCATCAGGCCACGCCCTCTCCGCACCTCAGGCCACGCCTTCTCCGCGCCTCAGGCCACGCCCTAGGGAGGGGACAGATAGAGTTTGTGTGGAGGTGCGTTTTGTCTCATGTCAAGTTTGTTTTTTACAGATCACATGATGTGTGTGTAAAGGGAGGGGTCAGTGAGAATGGTGTAAAGGGATAGGTCAGGGAGAGTGGTGTGTGTGTAAAGGGAGAGGTCAGTGAGAGTGGTGTGTGTGTAAAGGGAGGGGTCAGTGAGAATGGTGTGTGTGTGTAAAGGGAGGGG
This sequence comes from Bostrychus sinensis, assembly GCA_020698575.1. Lineage (NCBI taxonomy): Eukaryota > Metazoa > Chordata > Actinopteri > Gobiiformes > Eleotridae > Bostrychus > Bostrychus sinensis. The sequence goes on from CM036252.1 coordinate 608,228, forward strand.
TCAGTGAAAGTGGTGTGTGTGTAAAGGGAGAGGTCAGTGAGAGTGGTGTGTGTGTAAAGGGAGGGGTCAGTGAGAATGGTGTAAAAGGAGAGGTCAGTGAAAGTGGTGTGTGTGTAAAGGGAGAGGTCAGTGAGAGTGGTGTGTGTGTAAAGGGAGGGGTCAGTGAGAGCGGTGTGTGTGTAAAGGGAGGGGTCAGTGAGAGTGGTGTGTGTGTAAAGGGAGGGGTCAGTGAGAGTGGTGTGTGTGTAAAGGGAGGGGTCAATGAGAGTGGTGTGTGTGTAAGGGGAGGGGTCAGTGAGAGAGGTGTGTGTGTAAAGGGAGGGGTCACTGAGAGTGGTGTGTGTGTAAAGGGAGAGGTCAGTGAGAGTGCTGTGTGTGTAAAGGGAGGGGTCATGCG
>CM036252.1:618649-641149 GCA_020698575.1 Bostrychus sinensis
CAGCGCTCACCTGTCCCTCTCTGTCTCAGTGCTCACCTGTCCCTCTCTGTCCCAGTGCTCACCTGTCCCTCTCTGTCCCAGTGCTCACCTGTCCCTCTCTGTCTCAGTGCTCACCTGTCCCTCTCTGTCTCAGTGCTCACCTGTCTCTCTCTGTCCCAGTGCTCACCTGTCCCTCTCTGTCCCAGTGCTCACCTGTCCCTCTCTGTCTCAGTGCTCACCTGTCCCTCTCTGTCCCAGTGCTCACCTGTCTCTCTCTGTCCCAGTGCTCACCTGTCCCTCTCTGTCTCTCTCTGTCCCAGCGCTCACCTGTCCCTCTCTGTCCCAGCGCTCACCTGTCCCTCTCTGTCCCAGCGCTCACCTGTCCCTCTCTGTCCCAGCGCTCACCTGTCCCTCTCTGTCCCAGCGCTCACCTGTCCCTCTCTGTCTCAGCGCTCACCTGTCCCTCTCTGTCTCAGCGCTCACCTGTCCCTCTCTGTCCCAGCGCTCACCTGTCCCTCTCTGTCCCAGCGCTCACCTGTCCCTCTCTGTCCCAGTGCTCACCTGTCTCTCTCTGTCCCAGCGCTCACCTGTCCCTCTCTGTCCCAGTGCTCACCTGTCCCTCTCTGTCTCTCTCTGTCCCAGCGCTCACCTGTCCCTCTCTGTCCCAGCGCTCACCTGTCCCTCTCTGTCCCAGCGCTCACCTGTCCCTCTCTGTCCCAGCGTTCACCTGTCCCTCTCTGTCCCAGCGCTCACCTGTCCCTCTCTGTCTCAGCGCTCACCTGTCCCTCTCTGTCCCAGCGCTCACCTGTCCCTCTCTGTCCCAGCGCTCACCTGTCCCTCTCTGTCCCAGCGCTCACCTGTCCCTCTCTGTCTCAGCGCTCACCTGTCCCTCTCTGTCCCAGCGCTCACCTGTCCCTCTCTGTCCCAGCGCTCACCTGTCCCTCTCTGTCCCAGCGCTCACCTGTCCCTCTCTGTCCCAACGCTCACCTGTCCCTCTCTGTCCCAGCGCTCACCTGTCCCTCTCTGTCCCAGCGCTCACCTGTCCCTCTCTGTCCCAGCGCTCACCTGTCCCTCTCTGTCCCAGCGCTCACCTGTCCCTCTCTGTCCCAGCGCTCACCTGTCCCTCTCTGTCCCAGCGCTCACCTGTCCCTCTCTGTCCCAGCGCTCACCTGTCCCTCTCTGTCCCAGCGCTCACCTGTCCCTCTCTGTCCCAGCGCTCACCTGTCCCTCTCTGTCCCAGCGCTCACCTGTCCCTCTCTGTCCCAGTGCTCACCTGTCCCTCTCTGTCCCAGCGCTCACCTGTCCCTCTCTGTCCCAGCGCTCACCTGTCCCTCTCTGTCCCAGTGCTCACCTGTCCCTCTCTGTCTCAGTGCTCACCTGTCTCTCTCTGTCCCAGTGCTCACCTGTCCCTCTTTGTCTCAGTGCTCACCTGTCCCTCTCTGTCCCAGCGCTCACCTGTCCCTCTCTGTCCCAGCGCTCACCTGTCCCTCTCTGTCCCAGCGCTCACCTGTCCCTCTCTGTCCCAGCGCTCACCTGTCCCTCTCTGTCCCAGCGCTCACCTGTCCCTCTCTGTCCCAGCGCTCACCTGTCCCTCTCTGTCTCAGCGCTCACCTGTCCCTCTCTGTCCCAGCGCTCACCTGTCCCTCTCTGTCCCAGCGCTCACCTGTCCCTCTCTGTCCCAGTGCTCACCTGTCTCTTTCTGTCCCAGCGCTCACCTGTCCCTCTCTGTCCCAGTGCTCACCTGTCCCTCTCTGTCTCTCTCTGTCCCAGCGCTCACCTGTCCCTCTCTGTCCCAGCGCTCACCTGTCCCTCTCTGTCCCAGCGCTCACCTGTCCCTCTCTGTCTCAGCGCTCACCTGTCCCTCTCTGTCCCAGCGCTCACCTGTCCCTCTCTGTCCCAGCGCTCACCTGTCCCTCTCTGTCCCAGCGCTCACCTGTCCCTCTCTGTCCCAACGCTCACCTGTCCCTCTCTGTCCCAGCGCTCACCTGTCCCTCTCTTTCCCAGTGCTCACCTGTCCCTCTCTGTCCCAGCGCTCACCTGTCCCTCTCTGTCCCAGCGCTCACCTGTCCCTCTCTGTCCCAGCGCTCACCTGTCCCTCTCTGTCCCAGCGCTCACCTGTCCCTCTCTGTCCCAGCGCTCACCTGTCCCTCTCTGTCCCAGCGCTCACCTGTCCCTCTCTGTCTCAGCGCTCACCTGTCCCTCTCTGTCCCAGCGCTCACCTGTCCCTCTCTGTCCCAGCGCTCACCTGTCCCTCTCTGTCCCAGCGCTCACCTGTCCCTCTCTGTCTCAGCGCTCACCTGTCCCTCTCTTTCCCAGCGCTCACCTGTCCCTCTCTGTCCCAGCGCTCACCTGTCCCTCTCTGTCCCAGCGCTCACCTGTCCCTCTCTGTCCCAGCGCTCACCTGTCCCTCTCTGTCCCAGCGCTCACCTGTCCCTCTCTGTCCCAGTGCTCACCTGTCCCTCTCTGTCCCAGTGCTCACCTGTCAGTTTGTCTCCCAGCCTTTAATAATTCCCACTGAAAACAATGTAATTGTCTTAAATATAAAAGAAAAAAAGCACCTTTTTGTGTTCTGTATCTAAAATGAGTTTCCATGCTCGAACTGGCATTTAATGGGTTAAGATTTAAAAATATAATATTGGATATGTATGATGAGGACTGAAGTGGATCATGGCATCCATGAAAAAAATGGAAAAAGTAAATAAATCTATAAAAATTCCATGCCAAGTTTAAACATGTATGTAAAAATATGAATAAAGAGTTTTGGTGACTGCTGTCATTTGTCCAGAGCCGTTTGACCTCAGGTTGGTGGGAGGAGCCAGCCGCTGTCAGGGAGAGCTGGAGCTGAAACGACAGGGAGGGGACTGGAGAGCTGTGCACACATGGAGCTGTCACCTCCAGTGTGCAAACAGAGTGTGTGCAGAGCTGGGCTGTGGATCTGCTGCTTCTGTCTCTGAGAGAACAGAAAGTGTTGCAAAACGATACACAATTTCACTCCACCCTGACTGTGACCACACTTCACTGAGCGGCTGTTTTTCACCTGCACTAACTCACTCTTACTCCAGTCTGGATCTGAACTGTTTAGGTAAGAAATCTAAAATCCTTTCTTCCACAGCAGCTGGATCCTCTGGGATCTGTCTGAACCGCTGCTGGTCTGACCAATGGTGTCACAGTGTTCTGAGTGGGCGGGGCTTAGCTTTGACTCTCACTGATCGATGAGAGTGGCCATCTCGGTTCTTTACCGCTGCGCTAAGCCCCGCCCCCTTCTGGCGGTGAATACAAATGGTCAAATCTTTTGTGGTTCAGGATTAAACTAAACACCAGCTCCAGAAGCACAGCAGACGTGAGCAGTGAGGCTGAGGGTTCTATTCCCTCATAATATCATGAACTGTTTGTGAGTCTTGTCCATGTTGTGTACTTCCATGGTAACGTGAAGCTTGGAGACAGAGCAGCTAGGAGCCCATCATGTTGAGCTATTAGTGGTCTCCTCCGTTGTTTACCTTGAGCTCCCATTTGAAACCATAGTTAACTGTTGTTTGTATTTGGCTCCTGGCAGTGCTCCAACCTTGCCTTTTTAGAAACTCTTTAACCTGGTTTTGTTAGCGCTAAAGTTAGCTCCTCAACACGATTGGCTCTTGGCACTGCTCCAACGTAGCCTTTTTAGTAAAGAAGATGTTCTCCGGGAAACACCTCACTGCCAAAGAAAGATCAGAGTCGTTATCTAAAGAAACTCAGAGAAACAGGAGCTGCCTCTGTCACAGGAGAATGGCGCCACCTAGTTGTCTTTTATGACAAACACAATCTCAGTAAAATGTTGGCCGACATAAATGAGTTTAGAGTTAATTTAGGTCCAGACTGAAACCACATCAACATTTATATTAAAAAGATCAGAGTCCTAACAGCAGAAAGTTTACAGAGCGAACATGAAACCATCACCGCCATCTTACATCCGAAACTCACGAAACAGTCCTGCAGATTTGTGATTGTTTCTAAAATGCCTGATTTTGCAGGGGATTTTCTGAAAGAAGAGCTTTTTCTTTAAAATGTCATATATGATGTTATAATACCTTTGTTTTTAATGATGCTGTTATACTTTACATTAAAGCTCTTCAGTGACATCACAGCTCTGCAGCCAATCACATCGTCTCATTCACAGCTGTCTCAGTTCCTATTGGCTGCAGAGCTGTGATGTCTCACAGTGATGTGTAGAGAATGTTGAGTGTTGGGGCCCAGTGAGGAGCATGTGCAGTATTCTCAGAGTAAAGAGCTGTGTGTGTGTCCACAGACTCTGTGAGGCTCCGGGGGCCCAGCCTGTGCTCAGGATCACTGGAGCTCCACCAGAACCAGTCCTGGAGCCCAGTCTGTGAAGGGGACTTTGACCTGCAGGATGCAGAGGTGGTCTGCAGGGAGCTGGGCTGTGGGGCTCCTTCTCTCCTCCAGGGGGCGCTCTATGGAGAGGGCGGGGCTCTGGGACAGTTCCAGTGCCAGGGCCATGAGTCTGCTCTGATGGACTGTCCCAGGTCCAGCTCAGGGAACACCTGCTCATCTGGAACAGCTGTGGAGCTCACCTGCTCAGGTAAAAAGGGGCGGGCTCTCAGCTGCTCAGGTAAAAAGGGGCGGGCCATCACCTGAGAACTCCTCACTCTGTCACCTTTAACCCTCATCCTGCCGACCTGTTTTACACAGATTACTGAGTGGGCTCACTTCAGAGCCCTCAGATAAAAACCTGTAGAAAACTAACAAAACAACACAATACTCTGATTTTTATCTTTAGTAACTGTCATTCCAAGTAAAAACATTTAGTTTGTAAATTATAAATTTGAATATAATTTGCATATTCATATCCCCAAAATGATAGACTTTGTTTAATAAAGAGTGCATGCTTTATGTCAGGAACAATCCACAATAACACAAACACAGCTCCTTCACCACTCTTCATTCTGATGTGGATTAGTTTAGAAAAAACAAACTTTGTTTTTGACTCATTTTTATGGTTAAAAGTGGGCGGGGCCATATTCACTCCATTATAAAATAATCCCATTAAATCCACCAAGAATCAGGTAAAGCTGAACTTTCTAAAGCAGCACTTTGTCTTTCATTACAATTTAAATCAAACATTTGCTTTAACTCTGAATTTTTATCAATAATCAATCACTTTAAACACATTTATCTGCTCCAGCCCCTGAGCCCATGGGCCTCACAGGTTGAGGGTTAGATTCTGCCTCAGATGGTTGAGAGTTAGATGCTGCCTCAGAGGTTGGGGGTTAGATTCTGCCTCAGAGGTTGAGGGTTAGATGCTGTCTCAGAGGTTGAGGGTTAGATTCTGCAGACAGTTTGTCTGAACAGGCTGCATGTGTTTTGTTGCCTGTGTCTCCTGTAGGGGGCGCTCTAACAGTATGGTTCTTGAGTCCAGGACTGTCCGGTCTGAGTAGGACCAGAGCAGGACCTGGGGGACTTCAGACCTGGTCCTGGCTCAGTCCAGACTCTGTCAGGACTTGGTTTTTAGTGATTCTTATAAAGATTTTTACTTTAAAGAACAGTTTTCTGCCTCAGAGCCCAGAGAGGGGCCCTCAGAGCCCAGAGAGGGGCCCATATGTGACCCCAGGATCCTCTCTGCTGTGTGTGGACAGTGGGCCCCTGACCTCCCTCTGGTGCTTTACACTTCAAATGTGGATGTTTTGTAAAAGAAAAACTTAAGAAGATAAAAACATTAAAAATTCAGAGGTGAAAAAAGTTCCTTTTGACTGGGGTCAGAAGTGACCCCGATACGTTTCTGTTTATAATTTTTTTTAATTTATTTATTTAGACAGGGTAGCCCATTGAGAGTCAGCTCTCATTTACAAGGGCGCCCTGTTACAAAACAGTTACATAACAATAATTGAATTAAATACATTTAAAACACCATTAAGTAAAACATGTGCAAGTTATATAAGAGGTACTTTCAAGCAAAACCTTAAATGTGTTTACAGAAATGAGTCTGTATCTAATTTAAGTGTATTCTGAAGCTTGTTCCATCAGGGGCATAAAAACAAAAAGCAGACTTTCCAAGCTCCGACTTCACCTGTGGCACACGTGGTCTGATCTGCATCTGTGAGCGTCTGATCATTACTATTACTACAGTTTAAAAGGGAACATAGGTACAAAGGGAGTTTTCCACAAAGAGCCTTATAAACAAATAAAAGACAATGCTGTTCTCGGCGAGCTTTAAGAGAAGGCCCGCCTACCTTTTCATACAACATGCAATGATGAGTGAGATATATCTCCAGTTATAAAACGTAGAGCACTGTGATAAACAGAATCACGGGGCTTGAGAGTGGTAGAAGATGCGTGCATATAGATAATGTCACCATAATCAAATACAGACATTATCAGTGACTGGACAATTATCTTTCTAGAAAGAGAGGAAAAACAAGACCTATTCCTATACAGGAACCCAATTTTACTTCTCAACTTTTTGATTATATGTTCCACATGAGTCCGGAAAGAAAATCTGGAATCTATCCAGATACCCAAATATTTATAAGATTCTACCAATTCAATTTGTTCCCCTTGAAAAGTCTGAATACCAGGGTAATTATTAGAATTACAGGACCTAGAAAACATCCATTTGGTTTTACTAGGATTTAAGACAAGTTTGTGACTAACAAGACATTGCTGAAAAGAGTCAAAGTTACTCTGAAGGTTAGCACAGGCCTGAGCAGGGGTGGAGCCGATAGTATATAATATTGTATCATCAGCATAAAAATGAACATTACAAAGTGAAGATGGGTAAAACATGTTATTAATATAAAGGGTAAAAAGAACGGGACCTAATATAGAGCCTTGTGGAACACCCTTGCCAGTCTCAAGTAATGCTGATCTTACACCATTAGCTACAACTGCCTGTTTTCTCCCAGACAAATAATTAAAAAACCACTTAATGGAAAGGTTATCAAAACCAATAGCAGATAGTTTGTGCATTAATACCCCATGGTCTGCTGTGTCAAAGGCCTTTGAAAGATCAACCAAAATAGCAGCACAGTGTTTACGATTGTCAAGACCAATTAAAATGTCATTTATAACAAGAGATGTAGCTGAAATTGTGCTATGGCCTGGTCTGAATCCAGATTGTTGAGATTGGAGAATATCATGGGTATGAAGAAATGCCCGTAACTGGTTATTCACCAATGATTCAAGAACCTTTGCTAAGCAACTCAATTTTGAAATCGGACAATAATTATTTAAGTCTGTTGGGTCACCTCCCTTCAGCAATGGTACAACATGTGCGGTTTTCCACAATGTAGGTATCTTTCCTGAGGTAAATGTTAAATTAAATATGTGAGCTAACGGGGCAGAGATTAAATGAGCACTAAGACGTAAAAGAAATGGATCAAGATCATCCTCACCTCTTGATTTCTTATTGTGCAATTGTAGAAGTAAATTAAAAACTTCAGTGTCACTCACGGGTTTCAGTGTAAAAGTACTATGACACGGGGGAGGCTGACAGATGTTAAATGTTGGTAAATCATGAGTATGATTTGGACAAACAGTTAAAATATTATCAAATAGCTGACCTGATGATATAAAATGTTTATTAAATGCATCACAAACTAGGGCCTTGTCTGGAATGAACCTATTCTCACTGCTGATCTGTGGAGGAAGAGAGCAGATTGGCTTAGGTTTTAAAGATTTAACTGTTTTCCAGAAACCTGTTGCATTACCAGTCGCAGCAGAAACTGAGGAAAGATAGTAATCAGATTTAGCTTTTCTTATCATCCTTATACATTTATTTCTAAGTTTTCTGAATTGCAACCAGTCTGCTGCTTTACCAGTGTGCCTAGCAAGAGACCAGGCTGAATTTCTCAGTCGAAGAGCATCAGTGATGTAATTCTCAAATTACCTCAGAAACCAAAAACAACTGAAGTCACAGACAAGAAGTAGGCTGACAAAGTTATGAAAAACCAGAGCAATAAAATAAAAATCTCTGAGATGTGACAAAAAAATCACCTGGGGTCACGTTTTCCCCCACTCGGTTGGATGAGGGTTAAACTCCTCTGTTATTCATCCGCTCAGGGGCAGGGGGCGCTGTCTCCTCTGTCCCTCCACATCCACTGCAGCTGTAGTTCACTCAGGGACCAGCGGGGGGCCACGGCCCACACATTGAGAAGCCCTCCTCATGTTGAGCTTCTGTGTGAGTTCCTGTGGTCCCAGTCTGAGCTGCTTTATCTCAGTTTAAATAAATCCCACACAGAGGACACTCCTCTGCTCTGCTCCTCTCTCTCTGGACTTTTATTCACCTTTCTCTGTCTTTGTCAGACCCTGATGATGTCAGGCTGGTGGGCGGAGCCAGTCGCTGTGATGGGACGCTGCAGGTTAAACGTTTGGACCAATGGAGAGACGCGGTGATGACTGAGTGGGACCTGAGGACAGGAGCTGCAGTTTGTCAGCGTCTGGACTGTGGCTATGTGGTTTCTGCTGAAGAGAGAATAGTTCCTGATCGTTCTGTTTGGTTCCTCAGCTCCTCCTGTGTCCACTCCACTTCTTCACTGAGACACTGTGTGGTGGACAGATCTGTCTCCTCCCTCTCCTCCCTCACCTGTTCAGGTAACTCTGCTCTTCATCCTCACAGTGATGTGTAGAGAATGTTGAGTGTTGGGGCCCAGTGAGGAGCATGTGCAGTATTCTCAGAGTAAAGAGCTGTGTGTGTGTCCACAGACTCTGTGAGGCTCCGGGGGCCCAGCCTGTGCTCAGGATCACTGGAGCTCCACCAGAACCAGTCCTGGAGCCCAGTCTGTGAAGGGGACTTTGACCTGCAGGATGCAGAGGTGGTCTGCAGGGAGCTGGGCTGTGGGGCTCCTTCTCTCCTCCAGGGGGCGCTCTATGGAGAGGGCGGGGCTCTGGGACAGTTCCAGTGCCAGGGCCATGAGTCTGCTCTGATGGACTGTCCTAGGTCCAGCTCAGGGAACACCTGCTCATCTGGAACAGCTGTGGAGCTCACCTGCTCAGGTAAAAAGGGGCGGGCTCTCACCTGCTCAGGTAAAAAAAAAGGGGCGGGGCTCTCTCAACTCTGTCTGCTTCCTCCAATCACTTCTTCTTCTCTCTGTTCAGAGCCAGTCAGGTTGGTGGGAGGGGCCAGTCGCTGTGCTGGGCAGGTGGAGGTGAGACTCAGAGGAGACTGGAGACCTGTGGCTGTCTCTGGAGCCTGGGACCTGGAGGCTACAGCTGCTGTGTGTCGAGACCTGGACTGTGGCTCAGCTGTTTCTGGAGAGAAAAGAGATGATTTCCCACAGAGTCCTGTGTGGTGGGTCAGCCCTGACTGTGTGAAGAAGTCTGCTCTGAGAGACTGTGTCAGGGATGGAGGCTACAGTTCCACCTGGGGCCTGGAGGTGGTGTGTTCAGGTAACAGTAAAAGCCTGGGTTACTCACATTTATTCTTCTCCCTCTCTCCAGATGTGTTCACTTCAGATGTGTTCATTCTAGATGTGTTCATTCTAGATGTGTTCATTCTAGATGTGTTCATTCCAGATGTGTTCACTTCAGATGTGTTCATTCTAGTTGCTCTGGAGAAATACACACTAAAAAATGCTGGGTTAAAAATAACACAGACTGTGTAGTTTTTAACCCAGCTGCTGGGTCACTACTGGACCAAGACAACTCTGGGTTAATTCTACTCATTCTACTATGATGAGTTAAATGCTTATAATGAACACCACAGTATTTAGTTCACAATCCAATGAAACAAAAGACCTGTTCTGTACTAAAACACATCACAGCATCATCAGCAGGATAATATTAATTCATCAGTAAAGAAGTACATCAGTTTTCTCACATAAAGGCCTCCTTACTTTCCACTCGCTGTGTCTCTGTTAATGACCGATGTTTGAGCGCTGCTCTGGTCCTGGTCCCGAGTCAGGAGCAGGGCTGTGGTGTGGACTTCAGCTGGGGCAGGACGTCCCACTGTGGGAAGAAAGAAGAGAAAAAAAGGAGTCAAAATTTCTGCTAAAATCTGTGTATGGTGAAGCTTTCTCTATCATTTTTTCACCAAGTATTAATGCAACAAATATACTTTTATATAAAATAAGTAATATAACGGTTCTTACCTGTGGTCAGTGAGGCCAGATGAGATCCTCTCTGCTGCAGGACACTTCTCAGTGAGTTTGTGGAGCTCAAAGAGCACTTTTTATTGTACCTTGACAAATACACGGACACAGATTATCACAAGTTTGTCAAACAGAAGGCAAATATAAATGGATTTTAATATTTCTGATTGGGGACCTGTAAAGCTTCTGTAACATTACATCAGCTCAGAGGTTCAGAGAGAAACAACAGAGACATTTAACTGAAGAGACGTTAGCTCGTGGACAGTTAGCCACAAGGAACTGACATAAAACTAACACAACTTTTGTCATTTATTACAACATTCTGAAAGTATTTCTGATATTTTTTCCTTGGTTACCAGTTTCCATTTTTCAGTTGAAAAGCGAGCTGAGCTACAAGCTCGGGTCAGAGAGAATTTGACAGAGGAAACATTACAGAATCAGACTCAGCTGTGGGAAGCTTTAAACTAAATAATAATGACAGAATAATTAGATAAAAGTGTGTACAGACCTCTTATCTGACGTTTGTCTGAGAGCAGGAGGTCGCAGCCGCCTTTGGCTGAGGCTGAAGTTTGAGAAAAACCCAACTCCTGGGTCGTTTGTTTAAATCTGACCCAAGACGCTGGGTCGACTTTAACCCAACCTCTACCCAGCAGCTGGGTCAAACAAAACTACTCAACTCTGTGTAAATAACCCAGAAACATGACCCAACTCTGTGTAAATAACCCAGAAACATGACCCAACTCTCTGTAAATAACCCAGAAACATGACCCAACTCTCTGTAAACAACCCAGAAACATGACCCAACTCTGTGTAAATAACCCAGAAACATGACCCAACTCTGTGTAAATAACCCAGAAACATGACCCAACTCTGTGTAAATAACCCAGAAACATGACCCAACTCTGTGTAAACAACCCAGAAACATGACCCAACTCTCTGTAAATAACCCAGAAACATGACCCAACTCTGTGTAAATAACCCAGAAACATGACCCAACTCTGTGTAAATAACCCAGAAACATGACCCAACTCTGTGTAAATAACCCAGAAACATGACCCAACTCTGTGTAAACAACCCAGAAACATGACCCAACTCTGTGTAAATAACCCAGAAACATAACCCAACTCTGTGTAAATAACCCAGAAACATGACCCAACTCTGTGTAAATAACCCAGAAACATGACCCAACTCTGTGTAAATAACCCAGAAACATGACCCAACTCTGTGTAAATAACCCAGAAACATGACTCAACTCTGTGTAAATAACCCAGAAACATGACCCAACTCTGTGTAAATAACCCAGAAACATGACCCAACTCTCTGTAAATAACCCAGAAACATGACTCAACTCTGTGTAAATAACCCAGAAACATGACCCAACTCTGTGTAAATAACCCAGAAACATGACCCAACTCTGTGTAAATAACCCAGAAACATGACCCAACTCTCTGTAAATAACCCAGAAACATGACTCAACTCTGTGTAAATAACCCAGAAACATGACCCAACTCTGTGTAAATAACCCAGAAACATGACCCAACTCTCTGTAAATAACCCAGAAACATGACCCAACTCTCTGTAAATAACCCAGAAACATGACCCAACTCTCTGTAAATAACCCAGAAACATGACCCAACTCTGTGTAAATAACCCAGAAACATGACCCAACTCTGTGTAAATAACCCAGAAACATGACCCAACTCTCTGTAAATAACCCAGAAACATGACCCAACTCTGTGTAAATAACCCAGAAACATGACCCAACTCTGTGTAAATAACCCAGAAACATGACCCAACTCTGTGTAAATAACCCAGAAACATGACCCAACTCTCTGTAAATAACCCAGAAACATGACCCAACTCTCTGTAAATAACCCAGAAACATGACCCAACTCTGTGTAAATAACCCAGAAACATGACCCAACTCTCTGTAAATAACCCAGAAACATGACCCAACTCTGTGTAAATAACCCAGAAACATGACCCAACTCTCTGTAAATAACCCAGAAACATGACCCAACTCTGTGTAAATAACCCAGAAACATGACCCAACTCTGTGTAAATAACCCAGAAACATGACCCAACTCTCTGTAAATAACCCAGAAACATGACCCAACTCTGTGTAAATAACCCAGAAACATGACCCAACTCTGTGTAAATAACCCAGAAACATGACCCAACTCTCTGTAAATAACCCAGAAACATGACCCAACTCTCTGTAAATAACCCAGAAACATGACCCAACTCTGTGTAAATAACCCAGAAACATGACCCAACTCTCTGTAAATAACCCAGAAACATGACCCAACTCTGTGTAAATAACCCAGAAACATGACCCAACTCTCTGTAAATAACCCAGAAACATGACCCAACTCTGTGTAAATAACCCAGAAACATGACCCAACTCTGTGTAAATAACCCAGAAACATGACCCAACTCTCTGTAAATAACCCAGAAACATGACCCAACTCTGTGTAAATAACCCAGAAACATGACCCAACTCTGTGTAAATAACCCAGAAACATGACCCAACTCTCTGTAAATAACCCAGAAACATGACCCAACTCTGTGTAAATAACCCAGAAACATGACCCAACTCTGTGTAAATAACCCAGAAACATGACCCAACTCTCTGTAAATAACCCAGAAACATGACCCAACTATGTGTAAATAACCCAGAAACATGACCCAACTCTCTGTAAATAACCCAGAAACATGACCCAACTCTGTGTAAATAACCCAGAAACATGACCCAACTCTGTGTAAATAACCCAGAAACATGACCCAACTCTCTGTAAATAACCCAGAAACATGACCCAACTCTGTGTAAATAACCCAGAAACATGACCCAACTCTGTGTAAATAACCCAGAAACATGACCCAACTCTCTGTAAATAACCCAGAAACATGACCCAACTCTGTGTAAATAACCCAGAAACATGACCCAACTCTGTGTAAATAACCCAGAAACATGACCCAACTCTCTGTAAATAACCCAGAAACATGACCCAACTCTCTGTAAATAACCCAGAAACATGACCCAACTCTGTGTAAATAACCCAGAAACATGACCCAACTCTCTGTAAATAACCCAGAAACATGACCCAACTCTGTGTAAATAACCCAGAAACATGACCCAACTCTCTGTAAATAACCCAGAAACATGACCCAACTCTGTGTAAATAACCCAGAAACATGACCCAACTCTGTGTAAATAACCCAGAAACATGACCCAACATAACCCAGAGTTTTTAGGGTGTATGTTTGTTGTGGACAGAGTCCCACAGATTCTGCTCTGTGTCTGTTTTTATTGTGAACCTGTGACTCACAGATAAATCTCTGTTCCCATTGGTCAGTATTAATCACATGAGACTGAAGAGCGTCCAATGGCCTCTCTCCACAGATTTACTGACCCGCCCCGACATCTCCCTGTCCGTCTCTGCTGACGGGGTCTCCGAGGCCCAGCCGCAGGGGCTCCGGGTGCTGCTGGGCTCAGACTTCAGTGTCAGGTGCTCTGTTGAACCACAGTACCCAGGAGGCTCCTTCCAGCTCATCTCTCCCACTGTGGACCCGGCTCAGAACCGCACCCTGCCGGCCGTCGATCACTCCGCCCACTTCCTGTTCTCTGACGCCGGCCCCGCCCACAAAGGAGGCTACGCCTGCGTTTACCGCCTTCATGTTTTCTCCCATAACTTCTCCTCTCAGAGCCACAGCCTCTATCTCTCTCTCGGAGGTAAGTTCTTCTGGTTTTTCCTTCAGAGCCGTGATAATAATGGTTTAAAAAGGCCTCATGTCTCTGTCTCCATGTGATGTGTTCCAGCCTTGGACTCTGAGCTGATCATCAGAGCGCTGCTCATTCTCCTGCTGACGCTCATCTATATCCCTGCTCTGTACTACTACTGTAAGGTACTGGCCCCTGGAGCACCATGAGGGCCCCTCAGGGTCAGGGACATTACACTAGGACCCCTCAGGGTCAGGGACATTACACTAGGGCCACTCAGGGTCAGGCACATTACACTAGGGCCCCTCAGGGTCAGGGACATTACACTAGGGCCCCTCAGGGTCAGGGACATTACACTAGGGCCCCTCAGGGTCAGGGACATTACACTAGGGCCCCTCAGGGTCAGGGACATTACACTAGGGCCCCTCAGGGTCAGGGACATTACACTAGGGCCCTTCAGGGTCAGGGACATTACACTAGGGCCCCTCAGGGTCAGGGACATTACACTAGAGCCCCCTCAAGATCATGTACATTGCACTAGGGCCCCTGAGGGCCAAATACATTACACTAGGGCCCCTCAGGGTCAGGGATATTACACTAGGGGCCCTCAGGGTCAGGGACATTACACTAGGGCCCCCTCAAGATCATGTACATTGCACTAGGGCCCCTGAGGGCCAAATACATTACACTAGGGCCCCTCAGGGTCAGGGACATTACACTAGGGCCCCCTCAAGATCATGTACATTGCACTAGGGCCCCTAAGGGCCAAATACATTACACTAGGGCCCCCCAGGATTATGTACATGACACTAGGGCCCCTCAGGACCATGTACATTACACTAGGGCCCCTCAGGGTCATGTACATTACACTAGGGCTCCTCAGAATCATGTACATTACACTAGGGCCCCTCAGTGTCAGGGACATTACACTAGGGCCCCTCAGGCCCCTCAGGGTCGGGGACATTACACTAGGGCCCCTCAGTGTCAGGGACATTACACTAGGGCCCCTCAGGGTCGGGGACATTACACTAGGGCCCCTCAGTGTCAGGGACATTACACTAGGGCCCCTCAGGCCCCTCAGGGTCAGGGACATTACACTAAAGCCCCTCAGTGTCAGGGACATTACACTAGGGCCCCTCAGGGTCGGGGACATTACACTAGGGCCCCTCAGGGTCAGGGACATTACACTAGGGCCCCTCAGTGTCAGGGACATTACACTAGGACCCCTCAGGGTCAAGGACAATACACTAGGGCCCCTCATGGACATGTAAAAGACACTGGGGCCCCTCAGTGTCATGTACATTACATGAGAGCCCCTCAGGGTCAGGGACATTGCGCTAGGGCCCCTCAGGGTCATTACACTAGGGCCCCTAAGGATCAGGGACATTGCGCTAGGGCCCCTCAGGGTCATTACACTAGGGCCCTCAGGATCAGGGACATTACACTAGGGCCCCCCAGGGTCAGGGACATTACACTAGGGGCCCTCAGTCCTGATGTATAAACAGAATTTTCTTTGTGTCCTGTAGTTTCGGGCCCACAGGGGTCACCAGAGGAGACGACAGAAGGCCCCTCCTGAAGACCTCACTGTGAGAGAAGAAGAAACTCCGGTCTAGTTCTGGTGTAGTCCTGGTCTAGTCCTGGTGTAGTCCTGGTGTAGTCCTGGTCTAGTCCTGGTGTAGTCCTGGTGTAGTCCTGCTGTAGTCCTGGTGTAGTCCTGGTCTAGTCCTGGTGTAGTCCTGGTGTAGTCCTGCTGTAGTCCTGGTGTAGTCCTGGTCTAGTCCTGGTGTAGTCCTGGTCTTGTCCTGGTGTAGTCCTGCTGTAGTCCTGGTGTAGTCCTGGTCTAGTCCTGGTGTAGTCCTGGTGTAGTCCTGCTGTAGTCCTGGTGTAGTCCTGGTCTAGTCCTGGTGTAGTCCTGGTGTAGTCCTGGTGTAGTCCTGGTCTAGTCCTGGTGTAGTCCTGGTGTAGTCCTGATGTAGTCCTGGTCTAGTCCTGGTGTAGTCCTGGTCTTGTCCTGGTGTAGTCCTGGTCTAGTCCTGGTGTAGTCCTGGTGTAGTCCTGGTGTAGTCCTGGTGTAGTCCTGCTGTAGTCCCGGTGTAGTCCTGGTGTAGTCCTGGTCTAGTCCTGGTGTAGTCCTGGTGTAGTCCTGGTGTAGTCCTGGTCTAGTCCTGGTATAGTCCTGGTGTAGTCCTGGTGTAGTCCTGGTGTAGTTCAGGTGTAGTCCTGGTGTAGTCCTGGTGTAGTCCTGGTCTAGTCCTGGTGTAGTCCTGGTGTAGTCCTGGTCTAGTCCTGGTGTAGTCCTGGTGTAGTCCTGGTCTAGTTCTGGTGTAGTCCTGGTGTAGTCCTGGTGTAGTCCTGGTGTAGTCCTGGTCTAGTCCTGGTCTAGTCCTGGTGTAGTCCTGGTGTAGTCCTGGTCTAGTCCTGGTCTTGTCCTGGTGTAGTCCTGCTGTAGTCCTGGTGTAGTCCTGGTCTAGTCCTGGTGTAGTCCTGGTGTAGTCCTGGTCTAGTCCTGGTGTAGTCCTGGTGTAGTCCTGGTCTAGTTCTGGTGTAGTCCTGGTGTAGTCCTGGTGTAGTCCTGGTCTAGTCCTGGTCTAGTCCTGGTGTAGTCCTGGTGTAGTCCTGGTCTAGTCCTGGTCTTGTCCTGGTGTAGTCCTGCTGTAGTCCTGGTGTAGTCCTGGTGTAGTCCTGGTCTAGTCCTGGTCTAGTCCTGGTCTAGTCCTGGTCCATTTATATTTCTGTGGTAAAATGTGCTGATGAAAGTGTGTATAAAGTGTGTAAAAGGAGCTGCTGTTGTAGAGGAGACCAAGTCTGGGTTAAAATATAAATAACAGCCGAATATTGTCCTTTAAAGTTGTTTTTGTATTTGAATGTAGTAATGTGATATGTGTTGGATTTAACGTGTAAACAAAATATAAAATATGTAAATAATAACTGGCTTTTATGGCTCACACGTCGTTATTACAAACAAATAAAAGCTTTCATCAGAGTTTGGTACAAAGAGTTTTTAAAACAAATATTAAATCAAATGTGTGTTCTGTGCAGGTGATAAATTAGATTATCTACAAACATAAAATATTTTATTGGTTGATCATTTTAATTTAAATTCTAAAAGTAAAAAATGTTTGGATCAACTGAGACACCGAGGACCTTCTCAGCAGTGGACAAAGCAGTTTGATGCCTGTTGGTTTTACAGGAGAGAAGGATCTGACTGCTGCTGAGCCAACAGATTCTTTATTTCTCTTTCTAACGGATGATTTTTGGAACCTCCTTACAAATGAGACTGACAGCTCTGCTCATCAAGGTTTATCCTCAACACAGCTCAAGCCAAAGTCCAGATTCCATTCATGGTGTCATGGATCAGTCTCTGAAATGAAAGCAGTCCTGTCTTTGCATTTGTCCATGGGCCTGGTAGAGAAGCCAGAGACTGAGGATTATTGGGCAACTTTTTGGGCAACATACAGCCCTGGTTTTGGTGAAGTAATGTCTAGAAACAGATTTGAAATGGTTTTGTCATTCTTGCATTTTGCCAATAACAGTGAGTATGTGAGAGTTGGTCAGCCAGGATATGATAAACTCTTCAAAGTGCGTCCAATAATGAAAATCATAATACCTCGCTTTGCAGAAGTCTACAGCCCACTCAGAGAACTTTCATTAGATGAGAGAAGATCAACTCAAAATTTTATGATCCCAAGAAAGCAGATAAATCTGGCTACAGAGCAAATGTTCTGAGTGAAAGTCGGTCAGGTTATGGTCTGTGGTCCATGCACACAGTGAAGAATCCATCTGCATCTGTCGTCTGTGAACTCATGGCCCCATACACAGACAAGGGACCTGAAGTTTCCATGGATAGTTATTACACATCACCAGCCATTGCCTGTGGATTAGCCGACAGTAACACTGGACTGTGTGGGACAGTGAGAAGCACAAGGTGAGGAAGCCCAAATGCCTGAGACCCACTGCCTTGAAGTTGAAAAGTGGAGACGACCCAGTGTTTCTGAGGAAGGGAAAGTTGTTGGCACGACACTAAACGTCTCACAGTGTTATCAACCATTCATGAGAACGCATATGTTCAGAAAAGAATCAGGACAAAGGAAAATGAGAGTGGTTTTCTCACAATAACGAGCCCAGTGTGTGTTGACAGTACAACAGTTTCATGGGGAGTGGACAGATCTGACAGAGAATGAAAACCTACCTATTTCCACAGCGGTCAAGGAAGTGGTACAACTCACGTCATTTACACTAAGTGCGTCCCAGCCCCACACTAAAGGCCTATATTCAGGATGTTATAACTGGATTACTATCAGGTTACGTGAAAAGGGAAAGAGGAAAAGGGGGCGGGCTTCAGCAGAAGGAGGAGAGCTGCCTACAAGGTCGACTGAACACCACTGGCTTCATGAAACTGATGAACGTCCAGATTGTGTTTGTTCTGATCGCTCTCGCCCTAACGGCAGGCACCAGACAAAGTACAGGAGCCAACAGTGTGGTGTAGGTCTGTGTGCTGTGCCACACTCTAAAAAACTACAAAAACTGAGACTCATCAATAATAAAGATCTGTGTTCAGAGCTGTACACATAATCAGTGCTTAATAACTGGGCTAGAGGCACCAGTGCAAACCACTGCACTACTGTGCCATCAAATGTTACATATCACCAGAAAAGTATCATAACAGAACAAAAGAAGTACAAAGAAAAATATACAAGAGAATGAGAATACCTTTATTAGTCCCTCAGTGGGGAAATTGCAAGAATTTGGAGCAAGTCTCCGGCCGCAGCTACTACGAGCGCCACACATGCTCTTCAGAAAGTTAAATACAGTTTACAAAGCATACATACAAAAACACAACAGTAATATAACACAACAACACACAGTACACCTGGCTGGGTTACACAGAACCACAAAAAGGGCCTTGGTGTACCAGAAGTACCGGGCCCTCCTCTTGTACCCGGGGACCCAGTCTTAAGCACCCCTCCCTGGGTAAAATCTAAGACCGCAGGCCCTGGAAGTCTGTGCCCCTGGTGCTCTGAATGAAATACATTGGGCACAGACTTCCAGGGTCCGCAACCATGGCTTTTACCCAGGGAGGGGAGCTTAAGACTGGGTCCCCAGGTACAAGAGGAGGGCCTGATACTTCTGGTACTCCCAGGACACTTTTCTGGTTCTGTCTAACCCAGCCAGGGTGTGCCTTTCCTGGGTAAAGTTTTAGACGTTAGAGGCTCATATGGAGGTATTTTCTGTGGTACTTCAGTTATGTTCTGATAATTTTCTGTTTTTATGAAACCTGGCACGGTACGTTAGTGCAGTGGTTAGCACTGACGCTTCACAGCAAGAACAGCCTCGTATCGAGTCCTGGACTGGGCAGCACAATCTTTTTGTTTGTATTTTGCAGGTTTCTGTTCATGTAAATCCAAATCAAAAGGACAGACTCCAGCACAACATGAACTACAGTCTTCTTTGGTAAAATGTTTCACAGAATCTGGGATGTTGGAGGTCATTTTATCTTGTTCTTTGTGTAACACAAACCTAGTCGTACTGGAGTTCATAAATATATTTGACACCAGGGGTCAGTGCAGCACTGTCTGGGAACAAAACCTCTGGTGCCTAAAGGGTTCATTTCAATGTAGTAATGTTTCTGTATCATTAGCTTATAACTAAATTTGTGTTTTTAACATTGTTTAAGAGCATTTTAAGAGTGATTTTAAAGTGTTTTGAGAGTGTTTTTTTAGAGAGTTTGTACAAAGAGTTTGTAAAAAGTAAATATCAAATTAAATGTTTTTCCTGTGCAGGCAATAAATCAGAATATCTGTAAAAATGATATAATTTCCTTAGTTAATAAATTTAACTTAAAATGTAAAAGTAAAACAGTCAGTCATTTTAAAGTATTTATTTCAATAGTAATGTTTCCAAACTAAATGAGTTTTGTTTTTGTTTAACTGTGAGCCATAATCATTACATTTAAAATACAAATATTGTAGTTTATTGATCTGTTCCTGCAGCGACTTCCTGAAAGTTCTTTAGTTTTCTGTTGTGATGTTTCTTATTTAGACCAAAAACATAATAAAGTCCTTCTGAAAACTGACTAAAAACTAATACTGCAATGGATTTATCATTACTATAAACATGTACAGAGGAGGAGAAAGATGGCACTAATCATAATAATAATAATAATAATAATAATAATAATAATCAGACTCATGAACACAGAGAATAAAAACAGATTTATTTGTTTATTGCTTTAACAAAGACAGAGCAGTAACCTGTGTAAATATGACAGACTGTACACAAAGCACCTTTTACTTCTTTGTTCACTCAAAACAGAAAAACAACACACAGTTAATACACAAGAAAATACACATCACATAAAAATACAACATGTTTTCTTTTATGTCGGTGTCAGAAAGCCCCAGAAACAACATCCCAGGTGTGGTTAGAAAAACACAGCCTGTTTGGCTTTGATCACTTAAATCTCCCACAGACCCACACAAAAGTATTCAACCACATTAACACCACCTGTTTATAACCAGAGCCCACTTCTGCTCTGAACACTGGAGTTTCACAGACCTCAGGACAAAATAACAAAGTAAATATATTCTCAGCCACACTGCCACCGCTCTGTTACAGCGATCCCAACACCGAGATAACAAAACCTGACAAATATTAATACATGACAATAAACTCCATATCTATTCATGCAAAAAAAGTTAAAAAACATTAATATTTGACTTGTTTATAGTGATTTTTAAGAGCGACCCAAATCCCGAGGTTATAAAGTGTGAGTACATTTGTCAGGAGCCTCAGGGTTAACCAGGAAAGTTCCAGTGAGTGTTTTTCAGAGGAGTCTAAAATGGATCAGCTCTGCTCACGCAGACAGGCCCAAAGTGAAGAGCGCCCTCTAGAGGTCGCTGTTGTCTCCTGGAGCAGAGAGAGGTTCCACTGTGGAGACAACAGAAACATTCACACATTTATAATCCTGCTTCTGATTTGTGAGAGTCATGCACAGACTAAACAGTGGCAGGTTTGTGAGAGTCCAACATCACTGTAACGGTTCAGGATGTGTCTCAGTAATGAACTAAAGGAGACACTGCTCCAAACTCACAAGGCTGGCTCGCCTCTTACACTCAGTTATACAAATGTCAAATATGGAACTGGAATAATACACTCAGAGATACAGAGGGAAAAATCAGCTTCACATTATGAGTAAAAGAGCAGCTATTCTCCTGTCTCAGCTCCAGAAATGGTCCAGATGAATGTGAGGCTTTTATATGAAAGATTCTGAGGATCCATATTTGGAGATAAAGTCTCCTTGGATTGTTCTGAGGAATACTTTTACATCAATCTACATTTATGTCATGAAATGAACATTTAAATGTGAACAGTCTGTAAGAATAAGAGGACCGCCAGAGGGCAGCAGACAGTCCTACAACTAAAATCTAATCTTTTGTGATTAGTTAAAAAAACCAGAACAAAACTTTCACTGTTTATGTACAAATAAAGATGAGTTTGTGTTCACATGAAAAGGAGCTGGTTCTTACTTTGGACCCACGTCTCCTCAGGAGAGTTCTTCACTGCAGCTCCACTCAGCTGAAGGTTCTCTCTCTGGGCTCCACTCAGGAGAGGAGTCTGAGAGTCAGGCTCAGGTTCTGACATCAGCAACACAGGAGACAGAGTTAGACCGAGGAGAGGAGAGAGACTCATTTTTGTATTACTTTGAGATAATTAATTTATAAAGGCAGTTCTTACTTTGGTGTCTGTCGTCATTCGGCCCTTGCTGGATATCTCCAGGGGAGTCCACAACATCATTCTTTTTCCGGGATCGGACCTTCAACTGATTCCCATCATACATCTCTGAGACATCAACAAGAGCATTAGAGACAAAGAAGACAGGAGAGAGGGGAGTTTAGTTCAGATCGAGATAAAAACTGGGACACGAGGGCCCTTTAGCAATGATTGATGTTTTATTTAGGGCCCGAGGGTGAAAGCCCTATAATATAATAATAATAATAATAATAATATTAAGTATCTTATTTCTTCTGTCTATTATTACAAAATGGCTCAGTGGCAACCCCTGCTGAATCAAAGTACATTAGGAGATGGGAGATACCAATATCTTTCATTGTAGAAAAACAAAACTTTGTATATACATAGAGCACATTAAGGCTCACCAAAATTATATTATGGCCCCGCCCTAAACCCAACAGGAAGTTGACCATTTTGGTTGAAAGCTGTGACAGCCAAAATCCAGCCCTTGTACTTTGCCCTCGGGACGTCCTGAGTGTAAATGCCTGACAGAACATGACATGAAACCTGCTTTCTGCACAGATTCTGACTTTTAAAGGCTGTGGTCCTACTTTTTTGTTCAGCTGCTGAACAGCCTCCTTCAGTTTAAATGGAATAAAAATAAACTACCAACTAAATAATAATAATAATAATAATAACAATAATAATAATAATAATAACAATAAAGCGTCTTGACAGTCATATTCACTTTACAAACTGGTCCCTTCCTTCTCTCCTCAGCCACACTCGGTGGTGGTGAGCTACTTCTGTGCCACAGCTGCCCCGGGGCAGACTGACGAAAGCATGGCTGCCGTGTGCATGTAGCCCCTCCCACCACCACCAATCACAGTCACACTGACACTTTCATACAGGGAAGGTGAAGTGTCTTTACAGGACACAACGACATCGGCATCGGTGGTGGGAATCAAAAATCCAGTGTTTGGGTTAGTGGGT
>CM036252.1:646149-689620 GCA_020698575.1 Bostrychus sinensis
GATCTCGCAGAGATGGAAGCCACTCCCTCACTGGCCTTGACTGCCTCCAGGCCAGACGCCCTTGCTTCAGCCCATGTGCTCTCAGGTCAGTCATGATTCTCACATGAACATGGGATGGAAAAGCAGTGGAAAAATATATTAAGCACTATTTGATAACGTTTGAGAGCATTGCAGCAGTTAGATGGCCTCAAACGGACTGGGTTTTCCACCTCATTCCTCTGCTAACTGATAAGGCTAGAGCCATCTATGTGGTCTCCTGAGCTCCAGGTTTGGATTAAGAAGCATGATCCCAAAACAGCTGCTGAGGTTGCTACTTTGGCAGAGGTGTTTGCAGCCGCCTGGGAGAAAAATCAGCCATAGACCAATACAGGCATGGGAGCCTGGGAAAGAAGCCCGAAAACTACCTCCCGCCCAGTGCTGGTAAGACTCCTGCAATAAGTCAATAATGTCAACCAGGTCCAAGACCAAAACAAAAGGGTTTCAAGACAGGTCCTACGACTAAGACTGGTCTCAGGCGCCACAACACTAGTAGATAGCAAAATAGGCTGCCGACACCGCTGCGCTTGGTACGGCCACAGACGCACAGGCACGGAAATGCCAGCGCCACGAAACAGATGACAGAGAGCGCTCAGCAGTGACGCACGCAAAGTAGCATGATGGCAGCTACTTTCCTGCAGTCTCAGCCTATTGCCTTTAGCACGTAAACACCTCCGCTCCTCTCAGCTGCGCAGACAATGGGTGGGGTCACGGTCACCTGTCTGTCGTGAGGCAGCCGCTGTCCTCGGAGTTCAGAACTGACGCGTTATGAATAACACAAATGGGAAAGAATTGCTTTCTAGGAGTTGGCGGGCTCCCGAGTTCAGCCACAGATCGCACCTGCTCTCACCAAGATGCACAGAGAGCACCGCTGCGCACAGCTCCCGGGAACCCGCACGGATGGAAACAGGCTCGTGAAAGGCAATGCACAGGTTTTAAACAAACATGCTTTTGCTAACACATTTTACACATGCGAGGGAGAGGAGAGGGCTGTATGTGCACCGGCAGCCAAGGCAGAGGGCTGTCCTTCAGCCGAACCAGAGGCAGCTGCTCCCACACCTGACACCTGTCCCACGCTCCACCTGGAGGGGGCGCCACACACACGGAGGCTAAATAACTTTCCAAGTGGCTTAGATTTAACTCAATCAAATACCAAGATGCTTTCCTTCTCCTCCTGGTCACATAGCCCTAGCGATAGCAGCCCAGCTGATTACCCGTTAGCATAATACGAACAGCGATTTAACTTCATGCATATTTGTGAGGATAAATTAATTTAAACACTTCCTGTCACCACAACAATTCTGAGAAATCTTGGTAGATACATTTTTTATTCAAAATCATAAAATTGTAGGCGTTTGTAGAGCGTCGCTTCCACATTAAGGATGATTGACAGTTTATTTACCCCTCACTTCCGGCCACCGGGACAAGCTCCATCCATCCATCCATCTTCCGCTTATCCGGGACCAGGTCGCGGAGGCAGCAGTCTAAGCAAAGATGCCCAGACTTCCCTCTCCACAGACACTTCCTCCAGCTCTACCGGAGGGACCCCAAGGTGTTAAATTAAGAGCTTTTGCCTTTCGGCTCAGCTCCTTCTTCACCACGACAGACCGATACAATGACCGCATGACCCATCCTCCTGTCAGTCTCAGCTCCCAGTTCCCTCCCAGGGACTCCAAGAAGGGTACTCTGCTGCTGTTCAGGCCCATAGGCACAAACCACAGTGAGAGACCTGTCCCCAACCCGAAGGCACAGGGACGCGACCTCTCGTTTACTGGGGTGAACTCCAACACATGGAGCTGAGCTGGGGGGCTATGAGCCCACACCAGCCCTGACTCTCACCGCGGGCAACGCCAGAGCAGTGGAGAGTCCAACCTCTCTCAAGGAGCTGGGTTTCAGAGCCCAAGCTGTGTGTGGAGGTGAGCCCGACTATATCTAGCCGTCGAGGCACCCGCCTTCGACTGCTGCCCGATCCACACTGGACCGGTCTCCTACGCTTACCTCTGCGGGTGGTGAGCCCACAGGAGGTCGGGCCCACTGTCGCTCATTCGGGTTTTACCCGGCCGGCCCCATGGGCATAGGCCCGGCCACCAGGCGCTCGCATTCGAGCCCCAACCCCAGGCCTGGCTCCAGGGTGGGGCCCCGGCTGTGCCATACCGGCCGACGTCACGGTCCTTGATATATAACTCATTCATAGAGGTTTTATGAACTGCTCTTGGTCTGGCCGTCACCTAGGACCTGTTTGCCATGGGAGACCCTACCAGGGGCATAACGCCCCAGGCAACATAGCTCCTAGGATCATTCGGGCTCACACTCCCCCCCACGATAAGGTGGCAGTTCAAGGGGGAGTGGAACAATCTCTTTCCGTTCAATTTGTAGTTTGTTTGTTTAGGCAAATGTAAATGTGTTTTGGGCTTTTGTTAATTTGTTTTGACTGTTGAAAAAAATGTTTTGCGCTTCTGAGCCACCGTATTTTTGTCTTGTGTTGAGTGTAATGTTAAGTTGGGAGTTAGATTTTGTTTCCTCAGTTGACTTTGTATTATTTTTTTTACCTCTTTTATTGGCCCATTGTTAGGCTTTGCACTTAATTTTTTTGGCTGAATAAAAGCCTTTACTTTTTTAAACATTCGGTGTGTTCTGTGCCTGACCATCGGTCGCTTACAGTTAGCAAAATGTGTTATTTAATGTCATCACTTTGTACTTCTGACTACTATGACTTACTCTTCACTTCATTCATGTTTATCACATGAATGTGTTGGTTTATCAGAGATCTGGAAGTGTTGCAGTGACAGTAGAGAGGAGCCAGGAGAAGGACAACAGAGACAGAGTCGTACAATTAAAATCTAATCATTTGTGATTAAATACCACAATTTGATGAACAGACAAACAACAAAAGAATGAGAGGAGCTTCTTACCTTTGACTTTCAGAAACACAGAGGTGCGTCTCACTACAGTGGATCCTTCTTTAACCTCACAGGAATAGAACCCACTGTCAGAGACTCTGGGATATTTCAGGACCAACGTGAGGTTCCCGGTCTTCAGAGCATCAGGCTTCATTTTAGTACGGTTCTTAAACTCATCACTCTGTCCACTGAGGACATCTTTCTGCCCGTCTCTGAGGTGGACTGTCTCTGTCCCTCGTCTCCACTCGACCGAGGACTTAGAGGACAGGAGGGACCTCCGGATGTGGACCGGCAGAGACACAGAATCATCTCCATCAGACACTTTCACCTGTTTCACTGAGACACAAACAACAGAGTTAGACACCGACCGAGGAGAGGACAGAGGAGACAGGAGAGAGGACAGAGGAGACAGGAGAGAGGACAGAGGAGACAGGAGAGAGGACAGAGGAGACAGGAGAGAGGACAGAGGAGACAGGAGAGAGGACAGAGGAGACAGGAGAGAGGACAGAGGAGACAGGAGAGAGGACAGAGGAGACATTACTAAAGACTTGGTCGTATAAGGGTTAAAGATATAAGAGTGTCCTCTGTCCTCTCTGTGTCCTCTGTCCTCTTTGATGAACAGTCTGAGTTTTATCAGGATCAGGTCTGCATTGTCCAACAGGATTTTAATAAACAGATATTCAAAAGAATGAGAGGAGCTTCTTACCTTTGACTTTCAGAAACACAGAGAAGTGTCTCACTACAGTGGAGCCGACTTTAACCTCACAGGAGTAGATCCCACAGTCAGAGACTCTGGGATATTTCAGGACCAACGTGAGGTCCCCGGTCTCCAGAGCATCAGGCTTCATCTCAGTACGGTCCTTAAACTCATGACTCTGTCCACTGAGGACATCTCCCTGCTGCTCTCTGAGGTGGACTGTCTCTGACCATCGTCTCCACTCGACCGAGGACTTAACTCTTAAGTGGTCAGGGGACAGGACAGACCTCAGCATGTGAAATTTAAGAGACACAGAATCATCTCCCTCATTCACTGTCACCTGTTTACCTGAGAAACAAACAACAGAGTTAGACACCGACCAAGGAGAGGACAGAGGACAGAGGAGACAGGAGAGAGGACAGAGGAGACAGGAGAGAGGACAGAGGAGACAGGAGAGAGGACAGAGGAGACAGGAGAGAGGACAGAGGAGACAGGAGAGAGGACAGAGGAGACAGGAGAGAGGGCAGAGGAGACAGGAGAGAGGACAGAGGAGACAGGAGAGAGGACAGAGGAGACAAGAGAGAGGACAGAGGAGACAGGAGAGAGGACAGAGGAGACAGGAGAGAGGACAAAGGAGACAGGAGAGAGGACAGAGGAGACAGGAGAGAGGACAGAGGAGACAGGAGAGAGGACAGAGGAGACCGGAGAGAGGACAGAGGAGAGAGGACAGAGGAGACAGGAGAGAGGACAGAGGAGACAGGAGAGAGGACAGAGGAGACAGGGGAGAGGACAGAGGAGACAGGAGAGAGGACAGAGGAGACAGGGGAGAGGACAGAGGAGACAGGAGAGAGGACAGAGGAGAGAGGACAGAGGAGACAGGAGAGAGGACAGAGGAGACAGGAGAGAGGACAGAGGAGACAGGAGAGAGGACAGAGGAGACAGGAGAGAGGACAGAGGAGACAGGAGAGAGGACAAAGAAGACAGGAGAGAGGACAGAGGAGACAGGAGAGAGGACAGAGGAGACAGGAGAGAGGACAGAGGAGACAGGAGAGAGGACAGAGGAGACAGGAGAGAGGACAGAGGAGACAGGAGAGAGGACAGAGGAGACAGGAGAGAGGACAGAGGAGACAGGAGAGAGGACAGAGGAGACAGGAGAGAGGACAGAGGAGACAGGAGAGAGGACAGAGGAGACAGGAGAGAGGACAGAGGAGGCAGGAGAGAGGACAGAGGAGACAGGAGAGAGGACAGAGGAGACAGACAGGGTTCTACAATTAAAATCTAATTTGACCAGAAATCAAAAGTCCTTGATGGCTCAGCTGCATAGAGAAATCCTTCTTCTGGCCTTAGAAAAGGCAGATTTAACCAAATTCCAGAATAAGACAGACTTTGTGGGCTGTGTGAGTCTGGGTGAAGTGGAAAGTGAAACTCATTTTGTTTTGTATTGTCCTCTTTATGAGGAATTTAGGAACCCCTTGATAAATGAGATGTTCTGGAGCTCTGATAATGATGAAGAAATGAAATGTTTGTTTAATTTCAATGTGTATAAATTGGCCACATTTGTTTGTAAAGCTTGGAAGAAATGGCAGGGTTGTTTATTCAGATAAAGTTAGCTATGGAGTGCCACAAGGCACTTCCTTTAGGAAACAGAATCAGAAAACATGGCATTAATTTTCACTGTTACTCAGACGATACACAGTTGTATTTATCAATTAAACCTGATCAGAACGACTGCGTTGAGAAACTTAGCTCCTGTGTGAGAGACATAAAGACCTGGATGACAATTAATTATCTCCTCCTAAACCCAGAAAAAACAGAGGTCATTATACTCGGCCCCAAAAAGCTGAGAGATGCTCTGTCTGACCAGAGTCTCCCTGGACGGTGTCAGTGTAGCCTCAAGTTCTACTGTGACAAACTTAGGAGTTTTATTTGACCAAGATTTATCATTTAAGGCTCATATAAACCAAGCCTGTAAAACAGCATTCTTTCACTTACGTAACATCGCCAAAATCAGAAATATTTTATCTAAAAATGATGCTGAAAAACTTGTCCATGTGTTTGTTACATCTAGGTTAGATTACTGTAACTCTCTGCTGGCAGTGTCCCCTAAAAACTCATTAAAATGTTTTCAGCTTGTTCAAAACGCAGCAGCGAGATTATTAACAGGAACTAACAGGAGAGAACATATTACTCCTGTGCTAGCTTCACTTCACTGGCTTCCAGTTGAATTCAGAATTAGGTTTAAAATCCTTCTCCTGACTTACAAGGCTGTAAATGGTATGGCCCCATCCTACATTAATGATGTTATAGTACTACAGAGTACTGCAGAGTACTACAGAGTACTGCATAGTACTGCGCTCACAAAATGCAGGGCTATCAGTGGTTAAACATGGCTTTGAAGAGGCTAAAATAATTTTTAAAAATTAATATTTGGTTTCAATAGTTAGGTCAGAGGTATAAAATGAAAAATTTGTCAATGAAAGTACAATATAAATACAAATGTTTCTTTTTCTGGTGTGTTCATTCAGTAATAACTGAATAGTCAAAGGCGTTTTTGTTTTTTTCATTCATTATAAAAAGATGAGTACACTTTTGCAGATAAGTGTCAGATCTCTTGTTTAAAAATACTCCCCGTTAGTAACCATAGTCCTCCTGTCACAGAGGTAGTTCTCAGGATCGTGATGTCAGCTCACAAACTCTGAGTCCAACACCTCCGCACGGGTTTCTGAGCAAAAATCCCAACCCGAGAGAGTGTTCAAAGCCGTTTTTCCAAGTCGGAGGTTGGATTTTCTGAGATTCTGATGTATCATGAATGCGGCAAAAAGGTGCCCATCTCATTAGCACAACCATGTAACCAGGAACCCCACTTCACCCCATCTCAAACCTCCTACCCTTCATCCTTTCATCCTGTCATACTTTCATCCTTTGATGTGTATCAGGAAGTTCACCCACCCACTGTTCGTTTTGTCTCCTCATCCTATATTATAAAACCTGCTTAAAAACCCCACAATTACGTTTGAGCCTCTAAAAAAGAGGCTGCTACATATTAAAAAGCTGTAGTTCCTAAACCCTTCATCTGATTTGAATCTGAATGCTCTCAAATTTCAGCTGAGAGTCTGATCTTTAAGCACATATAAATTGGTTAATAGCTAAAATAAAAAAATGGACTCACTGTACCAAAACTTCAGGAAGGGACTGCATATTCAAAAGAATGAGAATAGTTTCTTACTGTTGACTCTCAGTTTCACAGAGAAGTGTCTCATTACAGTGGAGTCTTCTTTAACTTCACAGGAGTAGATCCCTCTGTCAGAGACTCTGGGATATTTCAGGGTCAGAGTGAGGTCCCCGGTCTTCAGAGCGTCAGAGTCCATCTCAGTACAGTTCTTAAACTCATCACTCTGTCCACTGAGGACATCTCCCTGCTGCTCTCTGAGGTGGACTGTCTCTGTCCCTCGTCTCCACTCGACCGAGGACTCAGAGGACAGGAGGGACATCGGGATGTGGACCGGTAGAGACACAGAATCATCTCCATCATCCACTGTCACTATTATCCCTGAAACACAAACAACAGAGTTAGACACCGACCGAGGAGAGGACAGAGGAGACAGGAGAGAGGACAGAGGAGACAGGAGAGAGGACAGAGGAGACAGGAGAGAGGACAGAGGAGACAGGAGAGAGGACAGAGGAGACAGGAGAGAGGACAGAAGAGAAAGGACAGAAGACAGAGGAGACAAGAGACATTTATTAGACTCTGACCCCACTTGTGTTGTATGAGGATTAAAGGGGCACTATTATGCAAAATTACTTTTCTGAGCTTTCTACCATGGTTTAATGTTGTTCCTGCATCAAAAACAGACCTGGAGTTATATTTTTGTTTCATTCACGCATGTTTGAGTAATCCTCTATTATTTTACATTGATTTCCTGAAAGACCAAAAACAGCTCGTTTCACTGGTGTCTGCCTTTCCCACCTGACCACGCCCCTTCCACCTGACCAACCCCGTCCCCCCTCACGGTCCTCCTTGTTCAGGAAGCACTGCTACAGCTGATGCCTCCCTGACAGCGCAGCTGTCACATGGATACACCGCAGTGAGGGCACTGCAGGCATGCTTCTGTTGTGAGGAGCGCTGAAGGGGCGTGACAGCACCTGGGCTGTGGGGAGGGAGGGCTCTTAAAGGGACAGGGACCAAAATCTGTGCGTTTCTCACTAAGTCAAATGATGACTTTCTTGAAATAGAGTTTTAAGAAAATATTTTGTGTTTACAACCCAACAAAACAAATAATGCTAATGCATACATCTCTTAGATTGATTGAAGAGACACAAAAAGCATAAAATGGCCCTTTTAAAGACATAAGAGTGTCCTCTGTCCTCTCTGTGTCCTCTGTCCTCTCTGTGTCCTCTGTCCACTTTGATGAACAGTCAGAGTTTTATCAGGATCAGGTCTACATTGTCCAACAGGATTTTAATAAACAGATATTCAAAAGAATGAGAGCAGGATCTTACTGTTGACTTTCAGTTCCACAGAGAAGCGTCTCACTACAGCGGAGCCGACTTTAACCTCACAGGAGTAGATCCCTCTGTCAGAGTCTCTGGGATATTTCAGGACCAACGTGAGGTCCCCGGTCTTCAGAGCATCAGGCTTCATCTCAGTACGGCCCTTAAACTTATCACTCTGTCCACTGAGGACATCTCCCTGCTGCTCTCTGAGGTGGACTGTCTCTGTCCCTCGTCTCCACTCGACCGAGGACTTAACTCTTAAGTGGTCAGGGGACAGGACGGACCTCAGCATGTGAAATTTAAGAGACACAGAATCATCTCCCTCATTCACTGTCACCTGTTTACCTGAGAAACAAACAACAGAGTTAGACACTGACCAAGGAGAGGAGAGAGGAGACAGGAGAGAGGACAGAAGAGAGAGGACAGAGGAGACAGGAGAGAGGACAGAAGAGAAAGGAGAGAGGACAGAGGAGACAGGAGAGAGGACAGAGGAGACAGGAGAGAGGACAGAAGAGATAGGAGAGAGGACAGAGGAGACAGGAGAGAGGACAGAAGAACCAGGAGAGAGGACAGAAGAGATAGGAGAGAGGAGAGAGGAGACAGGAGAGAGGACAGAAGAGACAGGAGAGAGGACAGAAGAGACAGGAGAGAGGACAGAGGAGACAGGAGAGAGGACAGAGGAGACAGGAGAGAGGACAGAGGAGACAGGAGAGAGGACAGAAGAGAGAGGAGAGAGGACAGAGGAGACAGGAGAGAGGACAGAGGAGACAGGAGAGAGGACAGAAGAGAGGAGAGAGGACAGAGGAGACAGGAGAGAGGACAGAGGAGAGAGGACAGAGGAGACAGGAGAGAGGACAGAGGAGACAGGAGAGAGGACAGAGGAGAGAGGACAGAGGAGACAGGAGATAGGACAGAGGAGAGAGAACAGAGGAGACAGGAGAGAGGACAGAAAGGACAGAGGAGACAGGAGAGAGGACAGAGGAAACAGGAGAGAGGACAGAGGAGAGAGAACAGAGGAGACAGGAGAGAGGACAGAAAGGACAGAGGAGACAGGAGAGAGGACAGAAGAGACAGGAGAGAGGACAGAAGAGACAGGAGAGAGGACAGAAGAGAGAGAACAGAGGAGACAGGAGAGAGGACAGAAAGGACAGAGGAGACAGGAGAGAGGACAGAGGAGACAGGAGAGAGGACAGAGGAGAGAGAACAGAGGAGACAGGAGAGAGGACAGAAAGGACAGAGGAGACAGGAGAGAGGACAGAAGAGACAGGAGAGAGGACAGAAGAGACAGGAGAGAGGACAGAAGAGACAGGAGAGAGGACAAAGGAGACAGGAGAGAGAACAGAGGAGACAGGGGAGAGGACAGAGGAGACAGGAAAGAGGACAGAAGAGACAGGAAAGAGGACAGAAGAGACAGGAGAGAGGACAGAAGAGACTTGGTTGTATGAGGGTTAAAGAAATAAGAGTGTCCTCTGTCCTCTCTGTGTCCTCTGTCCTCTCTGTGTCCTCTGTCCTCTCTGTGTCCTCTGTCCTCTCTGTGTCCTCTGTCCACTTTGATGAACAGTCAGAGTTTTATCAGGATCAGGTCTGCATTGTCCAACAGGATTTTAATAAACAAATATTCAAAAGAATGAGAGGAACTTCTTACCTTCGACTCTCAGTTTCACAGAGAAGCTTCTCACTACAGTGGAGCCTTCTTTAACCTCACAGGAGTAGGTCCCACTGTCATAGACTCTGGGATATTTCAGGACCAACGTGAGGTCCCCGGTCTCCAGAGCATCAGGCTTCATCTCAGTACGGTCCTTAAACTTCTCACTCTGTCCACTGAGGACATCTCCCTGCTGCTCTCTGAGGTGGACTGTCTCTGTCCCTCGTCTCCACTCGACCGAGGACTAGGAGGACAGGAGGGACTTCGGGATGTGGACCGGTAGAGACACAGAATCATCTCCCTCTGACACTGTCACTGTCTTTGTACCTGAGACACAAACAACAGAGTTAGACACCGACCGAGGAGAGGACAGAGGAGACAGGAGAGAGGACAGAGGAGACAGGAGAGAGGACAGAGGAGACAGGAGAGAGGACAGAGGAGACAGGAGAGAGGACAGAGGAGACAGGAGAGAGGACAGAGGAGACAGGAGAGAGGACAGAGGAGACAGGAGAGAGGACAGAGGAGACAGGAGAGAGGACAGAGGAGACAGGAGAGAGGACAGAGGAGACAGGAGAGAGGACAGAGGAGACAGGAGAGAGGACAGAGGAGACAGGAGAGAGGACAGAGGAGACAGGAGAGAGGACAGAGGAGACAGGAGAGAGGACAGAGGAGACAGGAGAGAGGACAGAGGAGACAGGAGAGAGGACAGAGGAGACAGGAGAGAGGACAGAGGAGACAGGAGAGAGGACAGAGGAGACAGGAGAGAGGACAGAGGAAACAGGAGAGAGGACAGAGGAGACAGGAGAGAGGACAGAGGAGACAGGAGAGAGGACAGAGGAGACAGGAGAGAGGACAGAGGAGACAGGAGAGAGGACAGAGGAGACAGGAGAGAGGACAGAGGAGACAGGAGAGAGGACAGAGGAGACAGGAGAGAGGACAGAGGAGACAGGAGAGAGGACAGAGGAGACAGGAGAGAGGACAGAGGAGACAGGAGAGAGGACAGAGGAGACAGGAGAGAGGACAGATGGAGACAGGAGAGAGGACAGAGGAGACAGGAGAGAGGACAGAGGAGACAGGAGAGAGGACAGAGGAGACAGGAGAGAGGACAGAGGAGACAGGAGAGAGGACAGAGGAGACAGGAGAGAGGACAGAGGAGACAGGAGAGAGGACAGAGGAGACAGGAGAGAGGACAGAGGAGACAGGAGAGAGGACAGAGGAGACAGGAGAGAGGACAGAGGAGACAGGAGAGAGGACAGTGGAGACAGGAGAGAGGACAGAGGAGACAGGAGAGAGGACAGTGGAGACAGGAGAGAGGACAGTGGAGACAGGAGAGAGGACAGAGGAGACAGGAGAGAGGACAGTGGAGACAGGAGAGAGGACAGAGGAGACAGGAGAGAGGACAGAGGAGACAGGAGAGAGGACAGAGGAGACAGGAGAGAGGACAGAGGAGACATGAGAGAGGACAGAGGAGACAGGAGAGAGGACAGAGGAGACAGGAGAGAGGACAGTGGAAACAGGAGAGAGGACAGAGGAGACAGGAGAGAGGACAGAGGAGACAGGAGAGAGGACAGTGGAGACAGGAGAGAGGACAGAGGAGACAGGAGAGAGGACAGAGGAGACAGGAGGGAGGACAGAGGAGACAGGAGAGAGGACAGAGGAGACAGGAGAGAGGACAGAGGAGACAGGAGAGAGGACAGAGGAGACAGGAGAGAAGACAGAGGAGACAGGAGAGAGGACAGAGGAGACAGGAGAGAGGACAGTGGAAACAGGAGAGAGGACAGAGGAGACAGGAGAGAGGACAGAGGAGACAGGAGAGAGGACAGTGGAGACAGGAGAGAGGACAGTGGAGACAGGAGAGAGGACAGAGGAGACAGGAGGGAGGACAGAGGAGACAGGAGAGAGGACAGAGGAGACAGGAGAGAGGACAGAGGAGACAGGAGAGAGGACAGAGGAGACAGGAGAGAGGACAGAGGAGACAGGAGAGAGGACAGTGGAGACAGGAGAGAGGACAGAGGAGACAGGAGAGAGGACAGTGGAGACAGGAGAGAGGACAGTGGAGACAGGAGAGAGGACAGAGGAGACAGGAGAGAGGACAGTGGAGACAGGAGAGAGGACAGAGGAGACAGGAGAGAGGACAGAGGAGACAGGAGAGAGGACAGAGGAGACAGGAGAGAGGACAGAGGAGACATGAGAGAGGACAGAGGAGACAGGAGAGAGGACAGAGGAGACAGGAGAGAGGACAGAAGAGTCATTTAATAGACCTTGAGTGCACTTAATAGTATAAACCTCGATTTCCACTGCATGCGTGAGAGCCAGCGACCAAAAGCCCTGACCCACAGCTACTGGAAGCATTTTATAACAGCAGTGCAGAGGGGAAAGCAAGCTAAACAAGCTAAAACAGGCACACTCCATGACCTACTACAGCCTACAACAACGTGCTTATTGTCTCCTCCTTTACTAAAGTGCTCAGAGGTGAGCGAGAGTAAATCCATTTCCCAAGCCACTCCTGTTCAGCAGTGTAATCACTGTGGGTACAAAACTGTCCCTGTACCACTTGTTTCACCGTTTAGGGACCACATATCGTCGTCCAGAGCGATAGAGCTGGAATTCCCTCTGCAGCGGCTGTGTACAGTCCAGAAGAATGAAGCTGACCTTACGCTGAAGCTGTGTAGAATAAAGCTCTGACAGACTGAGCTGGGGCTTACCCACGAGTCTGCCGGCCCACTTCACAACCTGCTGGAGAGAGTTTTTGTCTCTCAGAGCCAGGTTTCCATACCAAGCCACAATACAAAAAGACAACACAGGTTCAATAAAAGCCCGGTAAAAGAGAATCAGCAGAGTAGCATCGATGTTGGACCGGGCCAACTTCCTAAGATAGGACAGACGCTGGTGACCCTTTTTACAAACAAGCTCAGAGTTCTCTTTAAAACTGAGATCAGAATCAAGGAGGGTGCCCAGATACTTATAGTTTTCCACTCTACAGGCTGGCCTTTGATAACAGGTAGGATCCTGGGTGGGAGCCTGCTTCCTAAAATCCATACACATATCCTTAGTTTTACATACATTTAAAATCAAGAAAGACTCATTGCACCAAGTGATAAAATCATTAATGACTGGGCCATGGCCAGATTCATTATCGTGAAGGAGACTGACAATCACTGTATCCTCGGCAAATTTCAGGATATACCTGTTCTCATATTTACTCTGACACATGTTTGTGTAGAGGATAAAAAGTAAAGGTGAGAAGACGCAGCCCTGAGGGGAGCCAGTATTGGAGCTGCGTTTATCTGATGAAATGCCATTCACTTTCACTGTCTGTGTTCTTTCAGTTAAAAATCTAAGATCCAACCCACGAGGTTAGGACTTAGGAAATGACAAGATTACACGATAAAAGCCATTGATAGAGGAAGAGTGAGACCAAAACAATCTTTCTTCACATACAGAAGGACAGGCAACAACAGTTTAACATGAGATCTGCTGTTGATGTCATTGACATCACTTCATGAACTTTTCCTCTTGTCAAGCCTGGCTTGTACGACTTGACAAGGAAAAACACAAAAAGGATGGATGCCAATTCAAATTTATAACTTATTAAATAAAGTGACCAAAGAAAGTATAAACAAAGCTAAATGTGTTTCCTAAATGAGTAATCTGTAACATCTGTAGTGTGTATGAGTGTTGGATGTGTGAAAGTGTTGTATGTGTGTAGGAGTATTGGACCACTGCTGATATTCTAACTCAAAAAGGACATTGCTTTTAGGAGCCAGAAGTCTGAGTCTTATCACACCAAGGACGCAAACAAAGGCATATCTATCCTATACGAACTGCAGCCCAATAAATATGCCAGAAGAGGCCTCCCTTCCTGTGAGGGAAACCAGAGACCTGGTACGGGATAGCACTACGTTTCCAGGAAGCAGATAATTAACTTGCATTTGTAAATCAAAAATCTCTGTGCGTTTGAGGATGGAAACATACAGCCACACGGCCATCTAGTATCAAGACGGACTGTGGTGTTGTTCATTCCAATAAAGTATGCTATTAAAGACTTTATCACTCATCTGTTCAAGAGACTGATCTCATGCATTAACATGTTACTTTACAGGGGAATGTCATAACTGTGTTTTGTGCAAACTGTTGAAGTCATCATGTTTATTATTGGTTGGATATATGCTTATTCAGTATCATTATTCACCAGTATGTTTATGTTGCTACAAAACGTTCCACTCAGTTTAAATGTAACATGCCTTAAAAATTAGTTAAATTGAAATGGAGTAACACACATTTTTTTTATGACATTTACTTCGTGTCTAGCAAAGGTAATTTGATCTCCTCCACTATCACTGCAGAAGGCCGTCCCATTAACACGGAGTCAAAGATACACCCCTCTCAGTCTGTTTCCTCAAGTCTCGTCTCAGCTTCTCTCTAGTCTCCATCTCTCCTTCGTCTTCTAAGTCTATGTTTTTTCTTTCTTCCCGTCTCATTTTTGTTGCGTTAAGTTTACTTTGCTGATAATAATTTCTTTTCATGATAAGTCGTCTAAACCTTTGTTTGATAGTTTCAAGTATCATTTTTGTAGTTTATTTTGAAAAGCCTCGCGCCGCGCAACATCCGCCAGCTTTAACAATCGCTGCCTTGACCAAAGCAGCTATTTTAAGAAGTTATACTTCTAAAGTTTTTGAGTCACTGTGAAAGGATTTTTATTGAATTTTTCATTTGGCACTAAAAGGACATTTGCCATACTCTGAGACTTTGACGCTGCCTTACACTGACAACAGCTAAACTCTCCCTGAGCGGCATCATGCCTTCTGTTCAAACAATGGGACATTTGACCTGGCGACTGGCTTTTGGAGCTTTTGAAGGATAAAACCTAGGAACCGCGGTTTGGACCGGGACGACCAGGCCTGTGACTCCCCGCGGATCCAAAAGGACGAGGACCAACATCCGAGCCCCGACTGAACCTGGAGGCTGCTGTCGTCACCATCCTTCCCCTCCTGTCTGAGTACAGTAAGCCCAGTGTTGTGAAACAGAGTTGGCGTTAATAGTCTCAGAGTCTCATTCCACCTTTATTCCCTAAATCTCCAATAATTTAATAAGTCAATTTATAACTTGCTCCACTGCAATTTATCATTAATTAATTCTGCATAACGGTTCTGTTCAACATTACATTCCTTTCAATATTTACCTGTGCCTCAGTATTCTATTCTGCCTAATTGTGTAAATAAACGTTATACTTAATCTAAATTAAGTTGAGTTGGTGGTTTTTATCTATGATACTGAGTCACTGCTGGTTAACCTTTCCTTCTTAGACATTAGTTTAGGTGTTTTAATCTGCACATTAGCGCAAGGCTAACTGGTACCGATGCAGAATTATTACTCTTAATTTTTGTCTTAATTAAGTATATATATTTTATATATGTATGCTACATGTGTAAACTACAGTGGAGTGAACTAAGGAGTACACAAACTAAAGGAAAAGGCAGCTGCAGGAAGGCAGGCTGGTGTGGGCAGAGACACGCAGCCACTGAAGGCCCAGCTTTTAAGTTTTGTTTTTGCAGAGACAAATTGCGTGTGTATATAAAACGTTTTAATGAGAAAAATGCATAGATAATGTATTTAAACAAACACGTATGCAAATATTTTGTCTACTATTATAAAAATGTGATACTCCATGTAGAGTGTAGGTTTTTACTTTGGAAATCCAGATGTTGTGCTTGTTGAGTATTTAGTTTGGTGTGATCTGATCTGTGTAGATTGACATGAACTGGGAGCATCGTCGCAGGAAAATAGAACTGGGGAGTTCCTCCAAGACGCACTGTGCACTCTCGATCCAGGAAAACTGTGCGGCGCTAGCAGTGGAACTGCTCTCATTTACAAGAAAGGAAGTGCATTTTAAGCACAGGCGCTGCAGGTGCTGCACCCACACTAGCAGTGGAAATTGGGGTAAGGGGTAAAGCAGGGTGGCCAACGGGTTTGAAAAAGTATTTGTCATGTGTGGCACCTCAGGGTGTCACTCTCATCTTCCTATAAAAGAAAGATGGCCTTACCTGGGAGGTGCCAGTTTCCTGTGGGGGGTCAGGTTGTTTCCTGGGCCCATGCACTTTATTGTTTCTTTTATATGTAGCCTATTTTGTATAATAGGGTCACACAGTTTTAATGAAAATGGTTCTGGTGAAATATACTGAAGTTCTTTGACTGGGTGTGGGGGAGTCGACGCCGCAGGTATGCAGGGTTGCTTTTTAGATAAAATGATTAAAGTTGCATGTTATGTGTTTGGTAATTTTGTGTTTTTTTTACAGTTTACGTGTCACTGCTACCTGCTGTCCTTTATAGTTTATAGTTTTGTTTCGATTTACCTAGTCCACCTTGCCTTAAGGCCTGGTTTAGTTTTCAATCAAGTGCACTTGTAAGGATGGATTAATTATGCTTACCTTTTTGTTTGCATGTCCGGTCTTTTATTTTAGGTCACTTCCTGGTTAAAAACATCCATATCGCCAGTTTGTCAGAACACTGTTAAACCTGATCTTGTTAGGAGTGAATTCATCTACGGTGTCTATTCACTGTAATGTTTGCAGTAATCTTGCTATGTGTGGGTTTGTTTTAAATTAATTCGGGTTTGTAATTTTCTGAATGCGTAATGGGAACACCCCTTATTATTATTCGTTAAAATAAATGTTGTTAACTTTATTCCTTTGTTTGTTTTCTAAGTTTCAACCTTATAACATATTAAAAGTTAATACATCGTTTCTGGGTAAATTTAGGCCTTTACAAGTATTAAAAAGTCGTAAATGCAATTTTACAAAATATTAAATTTTGTTGGTATTAAAGTTTTTTCCAAAGAGTGTTTGACTGCCGAAAGTATGCATTAATGGATACATTTTTCTCCCAGCGACTATTAAAATGATGCATAGAGGCGATTTTATATTCTTTTGTTTGTGTGCTTATGATGCCGTAGAGCACCTGAATGCAGCAGGGGAGGCGCACGGTGAATGAGACAACGGTTGATTTAAATGTGCTTAACTGAGCTGAAAACTCCCAAAATAAAACCAAACTTCAGTGCAGAATCACGCCACAAAAGCACAAAGAGGCAGCGTGTTTTTATCTGAAATACTGAGGCTAATGGGCTGCTGTTATCAACCTGCCATGACTAAGTATGGACTATTTATTTTATGTGAGGATTAAAAGGAATCTATTTCTGAGGAACGTGAAGATGTCTGTGGTGAGTTTTGTAAAACAGTTTAATCAAATAGTATAAAGTGTATAAAACAATAAGACACACACACAGTAACAAAATGAACTAGAGACTTAAAACCTGAAGTTGTCTCAGAACTAGGAGTTAAAAGCTAAACTGTTGAGTCTTTAGCCTGGACTTAAACAGGGACAGCTCAGTGATCACTCGCAGATCCAGAGGC
The DNA here is from genome assembly GCA_020698575.1 of Bostrychus sinensis. NCBI lineage: Eukaryota > Metazoa > Chordata > Actinopteri > Gobiiformes > Eleotridae > Bostrychus > Bostrychus sinensis. Next base: position 663,331 of record CM036252.1, read on the forward strand.
AGTGTGTTCCAGAGTTTAGGCAACAGCAAAGGAACGATAGCCCCACTGTTTGTCCCGGGACCTGGGGACTGTCCAGAAACATCTGAGCAGACGACCGCAGACTCTGCTGGGGCGGTGGAAAATCTCTGATAAATAAGGAGGGGCAAGACCATTAAGAGCTTTAAAAACAAAAATTTACATTTTTAAATCAACACTGTATCAGACTGGGAGCTAGTGGAGAGAAGAGAGAACCGGGGCAATGTGGGTGTGTCTGGGTGAGTTGGTTAAAAATTGGGCAGCTGCATTTTGTACCAGTTGCAAACGGTGCAGTAATGACTGTGTGATACCGAAATATAGACAGAAAAGGCTTCACTTTAGCTAAAAGACACAGCTGGAAAAAGCTTGCTTTGACAACAGCCCTAATTTGTTGGGCAAACTTCAGTTCACTGTCAAAGCTCACTCCTAAATTCTCGACAACTTGACTGACAAGAGATGCAAGGAAATTAGGGCTGGACAGTACATTTCTGTGCCAATCAGAGTTAGCTACAGACAGGCTACACATCTATTACGTCTGTTCCTAGTACATTTACTGGCCCCACTTTAGATAAACAAGGTGTGAACGAGATGTGGATGTGACGCATATGTGTGTTTATATGTGTAGTGAGCCACTTAAATCTGGTTGTTTCTTGTAGCCCTCTAAGCACCAAAGTTGCAGAACTTGTGACAAGCAACTGTGATGAACAAAACAGAGCCTACTTCTTGGTGGCGCTCTGCCAACTGTAGGTGACAGAGGCAGAGAGAGACAGAATTACGAGACATACCAGCTCAGACGTCGCCCAGTCAAACAAAGTCTGCGCCAACTCCCCATCCAGAGATTGGGTATGAAGCCTCAATAAGCACCATCACGCTGAGCGAGGCAGCAACTGACCTGAGAGATAAGATCATGGCTAAAATGAAGACCAGGCAACCCCGACACCAGTTACACAGGCTGAGTGAAGTACCTTCAGAAAGTCTCCTGGAAGATGTGAATGCAGCTTTGGGAACAATACCTACGATAACCATCACTGAAACCAATGAGCTGATGTACACTTCAGCAGCAGTGATCCTTGAGGAGCTTGGCTATCAACCAAAGAGCAACCATAAAGATCCATATCCACCATGGAAAAGAAGGTTGGAGGCTAAAATCAAGGCAACTCAGAGAGAAGTGAGCCAACTGTCAGAGCTCCAGAAAGGTGCAATGAAAAAACAAGTACCCTAGAGGTACAGCCAGATGCCCTACCTGAAGCACTGGAAACTGCCAAGCAAAGACTCCAAGCCTTGGCCACCGACTAAAGAGGTACATGACAGAAATCGAAGAAAGGTGAATAAACTGGCTGTTCTCAACTCAACCAGCTAAAGTGTACTCTCAGTGGCAAGGTAATAACAACAGAGCAGACCCACCAAGGCTGGAGACTGAACAATACTGGAAAGGCATATGGTAGAAGGAGGCGTCACACCACAGCGGTGCACAGTGGCTGGAGGATCAAAGAGCAGACCACAGCAACCTCCCTGAACAAGAACCAGTAACCATCACAGTGGCAGACATCCAAGAAAGAGTCTCAGGTATGATCCACACCTACTGGCTGAAAAAGCTAACTTCACTCCATGAGCGCCTGGCAGCACAAATGAACCAGCTGCTAAAGGATGGGACCCACCCTGAATGGCTCACTGAAGGCCGGACAATCCTGATCCAGAAGGATCCCCTGAAGGGAACAGCCCCATCCAACCATCGACCAATAACCTGTCTCCCCACCACATGGAAGATAAGTGGGCACATGGATCAATACATGAGCACATGGATCAATACATGAGCACATGGATCAATACATGAGCACATGGATCAATACATGAGCATAGCACAGAAGGGCATTGGTAAAACACCAGAGGAGCTAAACACCAGCTGCTCGTAGATAGAACAGTGGCTCAGGACTAGCAAAGCCAGACACACTAATCTGTGCATCGCCTGGATTGATTACAAGAAAGCCTATGACTCAATGCAACACACATGGATCATGGAATGTCTGGAGATGTAGAACATCAACAGGACTCTAAGGGCCAGATTTATCAAAGGTTAGCTGCACGCTAACTGAATAAGATGCGCTAAAATTGGAGCAAACTCAGACGCAGTTGAGATTTGCGAGTCTTACAGGAGCAGAGCAGATTTTGCTCCTATGACCTAATGAATCTGTAAAATCTCCCCAGAGTGCGCAAAATGGAAGGCGGAGAAAATGCAAATTTATTAATTTACCGCCTGCAATATTATTTATCAAGGCTCACCATGACTTTGCGTGCGAAAATAGCGTATAAATTTAGCACGTTGTAGAAGGACGTGCTAATCTTTTGCACAGATGGCTGCTGTGAGATGAAGGAGAAGAAATGAACAAATACGTAGGGTTAGAGTGTTTGCCACGCGTGCAGATCTATTTGCCATGACGGAGGAAAAAATTATTCACCAGCACTTTCAGCTCTTCCTGGTTAAATTTTTGCTTCCGTTTGTGTTCCACTTCCGCACCTTCCAAGATGCAAAACAATACACAATGATACAGTTTAAATAGCTCCGCCCCCTCTGTTTGCACCTGGCACCTGCCACGCAGTTTGTCTCAGTAATTCACACGCAACACCCACATTAATAGCGGCCGGCATATTTTCTCACTGCACTCGCAGTTTAGCACCCGTCTTAGTAAATATGGCCCTAAGAGCCTTCATTGCAAACTCGATGAGGCAGTGGAAGACCACCCAACTGCAAGCCAATTGCACAAGTGTCCATTAAATGTGGGATATACCAAGGAGATGCTCTGTCTCTGCTGCTGTTCTGCATAGGCCTGAACCTCCTCAGCCAGATAATCACCAAGACTGGCTATGCGCACTGACTCAGGAATGGGGCCACCATCAGTCACCTCCTCTACATGGATGATATCAAGCTGTACGCCAAGAGTGAGAGAGACATTGACTCACTGATCCACACAACCAGGATCTACAGCAATGACATCGGAATGTCATTTGGACTTGAGAAGTGTGGGCGGATGGTGACAAAGAGAGGGAAGGTCGTCCATACAGTAGGGGTCCCACTCCCAGACGGCAGAGCAGCAGACACTGAGGACAGCTACAAGTACCTTGGAATCCAACAAACAAATGGCCACAGCCAAATACCTCCAACGAGTAAGGCAAGTCCTAAGGAGTCAGCTCAATGGCAAGAACAAAGTCCGGGCAATCAACAGCTATGCCCTGCCAGGTCATCAGATCCCTGCAGGAATAATAAGTTGGCCAAAGGAAGAGATTCAGACCACAGATGTGAAAACACAGAAGCTCCTGACCATGCATGGAGGGTTCCACCCCAAATCCAGCCCTGAGACTGTACACTAAGCGCAAGGAAGGAGGCAGAGGACTGGTGAGTGTCAGAACCACTGTCCAGGATGAAACATCCAAGATCCTTGACTACATCAGGAAGATGGCCTCAACTGATGAAGTTCTCAGTGAATGTCTCAGGCAGTGGAAAACAGAGGACGAGGTGCTGGAGGAACCATCATGGGAGGAAAAGCCCCTACATGGGACGTCCCACCGACAGATAACTGAAGTGGCTGATATCCAGAAATGCTACCAATAGCTAGAAAGGACTGGACTGAAGGACAGCACAGAGGCACTGATCATGGCTGCACAGGAGCAGGAGCAGCAGAGAGGCCCAGATCTACACAAGACAAGAGCCCAGAGGATACGGGAACATCTGTGCAGAGGATAGTGTACAGGAACATCTGTGCAGAGGATAGTGTACAGGAACATCTGTGCAGAGGATACTGTACAGGAACATCTGTGCAGAGGATAGTGTACGGGAACATCTGTGCAGAGGATAGTGTACGGGAACATCTGTGCAGAGGATAGTGTACGGGAACATCTGTGCAGACAATAGTGTACGGGAACATCTGTGCAGAGGATAGTGTACAGGAACATCTGTGCAGAGGATAGTGTACGGGAACATCTGTGCAGAGGATAGTGTACAGGAACATCTGTGCAGAGGATAGTGTACGGGAACATCTGTGCAGAGGATAGTGTACAGGAACATCTGTGCAGAGGATAGTGTACGGGAACATCTGTGCAGAGGATAGTGTACAGGAACATCTGTGCAGAGGATAGTGTACAGGAACATCTGTGCAGAGGATAGTGTACGGGAACATCTGTGCAGAGGATAGTGTACAGGAACATCTGTGCAGAGGATAGTGTACGGGAACATCTGTGCAGAGGATAGTGTACAGGAACATCTGTGCAGAGGATAGTGTACGGGAACATCTGTGCAGAGGATAGTGTACGGGAACATCTGTGCAGAGGATAGTGTACGGGAACATCTGTGCAGAGGATAGTGTATGGGAACATCTGTGCAGAGGATAGTGTACAGGAACATCTGTGCAGAGGATAGTGTACAGGAACATCTGTGCAGAGGATAGTGTACAGGAACATCTGTGCAGAGGATAGTGTACAGGAACATCTGTGCAGAGGATAGCGTACAGGAACATCTGTGCAGAGTACAGTCTGGAAGTCCCGAGGTCAAGATGGGAAACACCTCCAAAGGTGATGGAGAACGACCGAGCTAAGATCCTGTGGGACTTCCAGATCCAGATCCAGATCCAGATCCAGATCCAGATCCAGATCCGACAGAACGGTAATGGAACCAAGCGGACATTGTGGTGATGGACAAACAGCAGAGGAAGCCGCTGTGGCTGACATCGCAATACCAAGCGATTGTAACATCAGGAAAAAGGAACACGAGAAACTAGAGAAGTACCAAGGCCTCAAAGAAGAACTGGAGAAGGCCTGGAAAGTGAAGGCAACAGTGGTGCCCGTGGTCATCGGAGCACTCGGGGCAGTAACCCCCAAACTGGAAGAGTGGCTACAGCAGATCCCAGGAAAAACATCAGACATCTCAGTCCAGAAGAGCTCAGTCCTAGGAACAGCAAAGATACTGCGCAGAACCCTCAAGGTCCTCTGGTAGAGGACCCGAGCTTGGATGGATGAGACCGCCCACGGAGGGCAAGAGGACAATTTTTTTTTTTATTACTATTTGATATTGAAAAGTATAGAGAGGTTCTTACTTTGACTCTCAGTTTCAGCAGAGAAGCGTCTCACTACAGTGGAGCCTTCTTTAACCTCACAGGAGTAGTTCCACTGTCAGAGACTCTGGGATCTTCCAGGACCAATGTGAGGTCCCCGGTCTTCAGAGCATCAGGCTTCATCTCAGTACGGTCCTTAAACTCATCACTCTGTCCACTGAGGACATCTCCCTGCTGCTCTCTGAGGTGGACTGTCTCTGTCCCTCGTCTCCACTCGACCGAGGACTCAGAGGACAGGGGACAGCTCAGGATGTGGACCGGTAGAGACACAGAATCTTCTCCATCATCCACTGTCACTATTATCCCTGAAACACAAACAACAGAGACAGGAGAGAGGACAGAGGAGACAGGAGAGAGGACAGAGGAGACAGGAGAGAGGACAGAGGAGACAGGAGAGAGGACAGAGGAGACAGGAGTGAGGACAGAGGAGACAGGATTGAGGTCAGAGAAGACAGGAGAGAGGACAGAAGAGACAGGAGAGAGGACAGAGGAGTAAGGAGAGGACAGAGGAGACAGGAGAGAGGACAGAGGAGACAGGAGAGAGGACAGAGGAGGCAGGAGAGAGGACAGAGGAGGCAGGAGAGAGGGCAGAGGAGACAGGAGAGAGGACAGAGGAGGCAGGAGAGAGGACAGAGGAGACAGGAGAGAGGACAGAGGAGACAGGAGAGAGGACAGAGGAGGCAGGAGAGAGGACAGAGGAGACAGGAGAGAGGACAGAGGAGGCAGGAGAGAGGACAGAGGAGGCAGGAGAGAGGGACAGAGGAGACAGGAGAGAGGACAGAGGAGGCAGGAGAGAGGACAGAGGAGACAGGAGAGAGGACAGAGGAGACAGGAGAGAGGACAGAGGAGACAGGAGAGAGGACAGAGGAGACAGGAGAGAGGACAGAGGAGACAGGAGAGAGGACAGAGGAGACAGGAGAGAGGACAGAGGAGACAGGAGAGAGGACAGAGGAGACAGGAGAGAGGACAGAGGAGGCAGGAGAGAGGACAGAGGAGACAGGAGAGAAGACAGAGGAGACAGGAGAGAGGACAGAGGAGACAGGAGAGAGGACAGAGGAGACAGGAGAGAGGACAGAGGAGACAGGAGAGAGGACAGAGGAGACAGGAGAGAGGACAGGGGAATCAATGACACAAGTTGTGTTATTTTAGCTGTTAACCAAAATATATTCAGAAAACAATATACTTATATTTATACATATACTTAATAGGTGCTTCAAGGCAGTGGTGGACAAAGTATCTAAAAGCTGTACTCGAGCTAATGTACTGTTACTTCATAAATAATATTACTCAAGCAGAAATAAAAGTATGCAACAAAAATGTTACTTCAGAAAAAGTAAAAAAGTATTGGGCCTCATTCATGAACCCTTCTTAGGAGCAAATTTGTATTTTAATCCTTTCTAAGGAAGATTTTTGGCATTCACCAATTCAACTGAAAAATGTTCTTCTGGAAGAACAAATCTAAGAACAGGTCTGAGGACTCTTACGCACAGAAATTCTAATTTTATCAGACCCCCAATGAAACAAAAAATATTATTTTAGTCTGATTGCAGATTACAATTTTTTACAAATTATTCCTTAATAGAATATTATTTCAAAGGAAAACAGTGATCAGTGGTGATATAAACCAGGTATAAACCTAAAACTGCTACAGAGCAGCTCTGAGCAGAGACCACAGCCTCAGTCTGTCCCAGTCTCCTCTGTATACACTACTGTAGTAACCTGTATACACTACTGTAGTAACCTGTATACACTACTGTAGTAACCTGTATACACTACTGTAGTAACCTGTATACACTACTGTAGTACTGTGTACACACTCCCGTATTATCCCGTACTCGCTCTGCGACCTTATTATTTTAGAGCAATTTAAAAACGTGCTTTCTGAACGATATGTAGGAGTTCTGGACCACTGCTGAAATTCTATCAAAAATGGACATTCCTTTAGGAGACGAGAAGTCTGCTCTTACCCACCAAGGACGCAAAACAAAGACATAAATCTGTCCTATACGAACTGCAGACCAATAATAATGCCAGAAGAGGCCTCCTCTCTTCTCTGATAAGAACCAGAGACCTGGCACATCTCATCTGTTTAAAAGACTTTATGTGCATTAACATGTTACTTTACAGGAAAATGTCATAGCTATGTTTTGTGCAAACTGTTAAATATAACATGTTTTAAAGGTACGTAAATTGAAGTGGAGTAAGACACATTTCTTTTTATGACATTTACTTTGTGTCTAGCAGAGGTAATTTGAGTCCTCTCCACTATCAGTTCAGAGGGACGAACCAGGGACACCCCTTTTACTCCAGTCTTATCTTGGGGTGCGGCCCACATTCCTCAGTTTAGTTCTTGTCTTGGTCTTTGTCTTTGTCTCGTCTCGTCTCCATCTCTCCTTCGTCTTTTAAGTTTAATTTTTCTTTTCTTCTCATCATTTTTGTTGCGTTAAGTTCACCTTGCCGGTGATAACATCTTTTCACAATAAGTCGCCCAAACTTTTGTTCGAGTATCATTTTTGTAGTTTATTTTGAAAAGCCTCGCGCCGCGCACCATCCGCCAGCTTTAACAATCACTGCCTTGACCAAAGCAGCTAATTTAAGAAGTTATACTTCTAAAGTTTCGAATCGCTGTGAAAGGATTTTTATTGAATTTTCCATTTGGCATTAAAAGGGACATTTGCCATACTCTGAGACTTTGACGCTGCCTTACGCTGACAACAGCTAAACTCTCCCTGAGCGGCATCACGCTCGCTGTTCAACATAACAGGACACCTGGCGACTGGCTGTGGAGCTTGGAGGACACACCACGACCCGCTGTTTGGAGCCGGGAACACCAGCCCTGCTACACCCCGCGGCTCTAAAGGACAAAGAACAACATCCGAGCCCCTGGCTGAACCCGGAGGCTGGCTGTCGTCACCACCTTCCCCTCCTGCTCCGAACGCCGTAAGATCAGTGTTGTTATGCGACAGAGTTGGCTTATAGTCTCAGAGTCTACTCCCTTATTCCTAAATTTCCAATAATTTAATAAGTCAATTTATTACTTACTCCACTGCAATTCATCATTAGTCAATCAATAATTCTGCATAACGGTTCTGTTCATAATTACATTCCTTTCAATATTTACCTGTGCCTCAGTACACTATTCCACCTTATTGTGTAAATAAACGTTATACTTAATCTAAATTAAGTTGAGTTTGGTGGTCTTTAGTCTATTAAACTGAGTCCCTCCTGGTCAATCCTTCCCTCTTAAGACATTAGTTTAGGTGTTTTAATCTGCACGTTAGCGCAAGGCTAACTGGTACCAATGCGGAATTATTACTTTTAATCTTTGTCTTAGTTCAGTGTATATATTTTTATATATGTACCCTACAGACGTGCCACTTATGTTAATGAACGAAAAGTTTGCATGGTGTCAGAAGCAGCAGTTTTGGCTGACAAATTTGTCCTAACGCACAAAAATAGCTTCAAGGGGGCGAGGATTTTGGTTCTAAAGGTGACGCTAATGCTACTTTAGGATTTGCCAAGCGGGACCATTTTAGCATTAAGTTTTACTCAAATAAAGTTTGCAATTATTGTTGTGAAAAGGGCCATTTTAAGAGCAACTGTCTAGCGCTTAAAGCTTAAAGATGCCAAAATTTTTTAGTAATTTTACAATCACCATTGTTTATTTATGGCTGGTTGTATGGCTAAAGAAAAGCTGCAACAGTCCCAAAAGAAAATGAAGGACATTTATGACCATCGGACTGAGCACCATGAGTTTAGCCCAGGGGATCAGGTTCTTGCTCTAACACCTGTCGTGGGGTCGTTCCAGGCTAAATACACTGGTCCTCATACAGTAGCTGAAAAAGTCTCAGATTTAAATTATTTAATTGCAACTCCAGCAAAGTGGAAATTCGCACAGCTCTGTCTTGTTAATTTGCTAAAACCCTACTATCTCTCACACCAGTTGTGGGCTTGAAGCCTCTGTGCGCCCAGCGCTTGCTGTTGATTCTGTGACTTTGGCGCAGGAGGATAGTGTCCCAGAGCTCGTCGCTAGTCTTTTGTGCGGTCATTTGAAAAATTCAGAGTCTAGCTAGACACTTTGTTGTCCCACCTGTCTGAGTCCCAACGTGGCAAATTGACTGGTTTGATTAACAAATATCTGGTAATTTTCAGTGTTGTTCCCTCCAGAACAAGCTGGATTGAACACAACGTTGATGTCAGGGATGCTTGTCCCATAAAACAGCAGTTGTGCCATATTGCCCCTGAAAAGTTAAAGTACCTTGATGCTGAGGTTGACTATATGCTTCAAAATAACATCGCTGTACCATCCTCCTCAAGTTGGGCCTCTCCGTGTATTTTGGTGCCAAAATCTGACAAGACTGCCACACTTTTGTACTGATATGCATACTGATAAGTTTATTCTGTAACAAATCCAGATTCTTTCCCATTACCGAGAATGGATGATTGCCTTGACCGCGTAGGATCAGCCAAATTTGTGTCCAAGTTTGACCTTTTAAAGGGCTACTGGCAAGTACTACTCTCTACGCGTGTACAGGAAATTGCAGCATTTGTTACACCATCTGGTCTCTTCTCTTATTCTGTAATTCCATTTGGCCTAAAGAACACTCCTGCCACGTTCCAGCGGCTGATGAATAAAGTAGTGGCTGGGTTGGAGGGATGCTCTGTCTATCTTGATGATTTGGTCCTTTACAGCGACACGTGGCATTCACACCTACAGTGCATCTGGGACTTATTTGATCATTTGGCCATGTGTGAGTTCATGCAAGTGACTGTGATGCTGTGTAGTGGGGCAGGGAAAAGTAGCTCCAGTACATGCCAAAGTTCGTTGGCTGTTGCTGGGTTCCCCCAACCAACCACAAAGAAGGAGTTATGGCTGATGCATTGTCACGTGCACCTTTGGGTTAGTTATATTTTGTTTAGTCCACTGTATGTTTTGTTTGATTTACATTGTCTTCTACCTTTTCTCATCGCTCTAGGCACCAGAGTTGTGGGAGTGGTTCGGGGCTTGGTGGTCAGATGTGGAGGTGGTGGTATTTTTGTATTTTGATAGCCTTAGTTTGTTATGACACTTGGTGGTGGTGGTGTATTGCTATAATTTTGGGCACGGTGATTCCAGAGAGGAGAATCCCCGTGTTAAAGAGGGGGGGTGTCACGACCCCTTCCTCTTAGTGGTCGTGCTGTGTGTGTGTTGCCTGTGCCTCTCTGCTTATGTTTGTCTGCAGGTGGAGCTGAGGGCGGATCTGGGACCGATGCGCTCTGCCTATTTAAAGGCCCGCCTACTGCCAGCCTTGCTCTCTCTCACTCTCTCAGGCCACCACCTGTGCCACACTGCCTTATCCTCCGTTAGCCTTTTACCTTAGTTTCACATATACAACACTTCATACATTATGACCACTCACTCATTCACCCATCTACATTACTGACAATACAGACAGCCACATGTTCATATCATTTTTTCTATTGCGGTTAACCTTATTTAATCTTTATTTAAATAAACCTAACTATTTTTGATATATTTCTGTTGTCTGGCGTCCCTTTGTCATTTCCTTGAGCCAGGTTATGACACCCTGTACACGCTCCTGTATTACTCGGTGTACATTCCTGTATTACTCTGGCCTGAACTGTAGCCAATGACTGTGTCTCAGTGTTTTTGGACATTTTAAATCACTGCTGAAACTGTAAAACTGCTGTAGATGTCTCCGTCAGAGAAATGCTTCCCCGTGAGTCTGAGACACAGACGTCACTAAACTCCTGTCTCATGACCATATATGGAGTTTAGAGGGCGTTTCTTGCTCTATTACATAGTTAATTCTATGTAAATGTTATGTTAATGAGCAGTGCAGTAAGTGCTGAGAAAGAATCTGAGAACTTGAGAACATGTCATGAATCTGACGTAGAGTTCTGAAAGAGGCCCATGGAGTATAATATTGTTTTGCAAATTATTCTTCAAGTTTCGAACCTAGAACCTGCTGATCACAGTCAGATGTGCTGACCACTGCACCACAGAGGACAAAAACTACGTTTACTTCCCTAGACATTTTAAAGTTCTGCTCAAGTAAAAGTAAAATATAAAATCATCTAAAACTTTATCAAGTAAGGGTAAAAGTATTTTAATAGCCCAAACTCTCAGGAAAGTTAGCCAGCCGACTTGGAACTCTTTAACATGCGTTATTAATAGGTTTCAAGTAACAGGAGCTGCTGTGACAGCCACAGCTCACGCTGAACGCACAGTTTGAAGCAACGTCCTTTCTTCTGTTTGGGTGTGTAGACCCAAACCAACTCCCCGGCACAAAAGTCCTTGCCCTTATTCCTCAAGTCATAGTTCCTTTTCTGCCTCATACCAGCCTTCTCCAGCTGATTGCGGGCAAAGACATGAACCGTTTCCAGGTGATCCTGAAGCTTTCTGGCATACTCTGGGCCTGGTGGGTCCACTGCATTGTCTGGGGGATGTCCATAAGCCAGCTCTGCCAGAGTCCGGATCTCCCGACCTAGCATCAGCAGAGCAGGAGTGCAGTTTGTGGAGTTCTGCCATCAAGACAAGTGGAATATGTCTATCCCAGTCGCGTTGGTGAGCAGCGGTTAGGATGGCCAGCTGTTGTTGCATAGTGCGGTTAAAACGTTCCACTAAACCATCACTCTGAGGATGCAATGGTGTGGTGCGTGTTTTCTCTACTTTTAACCCGTTACAGAGGGCTGCAAAGACCCTGGACTCAAAGTTCCTGCCCTGATCTCTGTGAAGGATGTCAGGTGTTCCAAACTGCCTGAACATGCCTTCCAGCAGTGCATCTGCCACTGTCTCTGCTTCCTGGTCTGGCAGAGCGTAAGCTTCGGGCCATTTTGTGAAATAGTCCATAGCGCACAGCACATACTTATTTCCCTGGTCCGAAACAGAGAAAGAGCTGATAATGTACATGGCTACCCTCTCCATGGGTGCTCTGACTGCTTGCTGTTGCAGGGGGGCATGTGACTGGTCAAGAGGTCCCTTATTGGCTGCACATTCATCGCAACAGCAACAAAAATCTTCAACATCACGGCAATGCAGGCCCCAGTCCCTGCTGCAGCCTATGGAGGGTCTTAGTGTTCCCAAAATTACCCGTGCCTGCGCCCCATGACACGCCCCCAGCACAGCTTCTCTAAGCGATTTAGGCACCACCACTTGCCACTTTTCCTCCCCAGTGGCAGGTTCTTTCAACGCCCACTGTAGAACTCCATCCACCATGCATAGCACCCTGAACTTACTCCACAGACCCTTTGTGGCCACAGACAGTCCCATCACGTCCTCCCAAGCAGGTTTCTCACCACTTTGAACCCACTGCTACACAGGATTTAGGTCGGTATCATTTTCCTGCTCAGAGGCCCAATCTGCAGTGCCCACAAGCTCCAATGAGCAGCACGTTGGCCCAGCCGCGGTCAATTCCCCTCTAAGCTCCTCCTCTCTGGTGTCCCTCCGGTCACAGTAGACACAGCCAGCTGCTGCACATGGGTGCCGGGACAGGGGGTCAGCATTGGCGTGTTGGGCCCCAGGCCGGTGCACACTTTGGAGTGAAAAAACTGCAGTTCCTCCAGCCCCCGTGCAACCTGGCCCTCCGGTGCTCTGAAAGACATCAGCCACCGTAATGCTGCGTGGTCTGTCCTGATAGCGAAAGACATGCTGCATAAGTAATACTTGAAGTGCCGGGCAGCCAACACAGCTGCCAAACGTTCACGTGTTGTCACACAGTAGCGTCTTTCACTCTTGTTGAACACACGGCTAAAATAAGCCACCACATGCTCTCCATCAGGACCCACCTGCGCTAGTACTGCTCCCATGCCAACGTCACTGGCGTCTGTATCCAGCGTTAATGGTAGTGTGGGGTCTGGGGGAGTGAGGACAGGGGCATTAATGAGTGCCTGCTTCAAGGTGGAGAACGCCTCCTGGCAGTCTGTTGTCCATGTGAATGGCTGGTTATTCTGGAGTAGGCGGAACAGGGGTGCACCAATACAAGAGAACCCCTTAACAAACCTCCGATAGTAAGAGGCCAACCCTAGGAAGCTTTTGAGCTGTCTCTGGTTACTTGGGGCCGGCCAGTCTCTGAGAGCCCAGATTTTCTCCTGGAGTGTGCTGATGCCCTCACCGTTAACTTTAAGGCCCAAACCACTGCATAAAGTGGCACTTACCTGGGTGTAACCTTCAGTCCGGCAGCTGCAATTTTCCCCAGCACCAGCTGCAGGGAGTTTAATGCTGCCTGAAAGGACTTCCCACGGACGAGAACATCGTCCAAATACATCAGGCATTCCTGTCTAGGGACATTGGCCAGAACACTGTCCATAAGTCTCTCAAATGTCCCTGGTGTATTGCACAGTCCAAAACTAAGAACTTTAAGAACTTTGCTAGTGTCCCCTACCAGTGCTGAATGCTGTTTTTGGTCTTGATTCAGGGATAAGAGGGACCTGCCAATAGCCACTACGCAAATCCAGCAATGAGAACCATGATGAACCTGACACCAGATCAAGGGTCTCATCAACCCGTGGGAGAGGGTAGCAGTCCTTTCTCGTGACTTTGTTCAGGGGCCTATAATTCACACAAAACCTCCATCCTGGGCTCTTCTTCCTTGGGACCATAACCACAGCTGATGACCATGGGCTGTCTGAGGGTTCAGTTATGCCCGCCTCCAGCATGGCTTCGACTTCCTTATCTGCAGCCTCCTGCCGTATCTTGGGCAGGCGGCGGGGGCACACTTTAATGGGTCGCGCATCCCCGGTATCAGTGTGGTACTCCACCAGGTGTTTGAGACCAACCTCATGGTCAGTCAGGGCAAATGAGTCCTCTGGAAGGCTCATTTGTTGTTGGTGGGGAAGGGCTGAGTCATACGAGGGTGCAATGTCTGATGTAGGGTGGTGTGTTTGGGCTGGACTGGCTCACCTCTGCCTGAGCACCTACTATCACAGAGAGCGCAGATGTGCAGCAGGTGGGAGCAGCTGGGTTAACCTGACTGTGGGGTGGAATTAGTTTACAAACTTGGCCCCCGGGTAGAATCAGAACACCTGCCCCCAGGTCCAACACACACCCTATAAATCTCAAAAACGTCCAGACCCAGGACACATGGTTCCTTCACTTCAGCTACCCAAGTTGAAAAGGTCACCACAATATTCCCTATAGCAAAAACAAAAGTCCCTCTGCCTTTCATAGTGGCCGTGTGTCCAGTCACTGTCAAAGCTAACTAATGCTAGCGGGCTAGCACTAGCATTAGCATTAGCAGGCCTGATTCTACTATTTTCCTGCTCTAAATTGTTTGTACTGTTTGGGTATTGGGTTTAGGCTGTGGAGTTTATATATATCATTTAACTGCCTTTGTAAAGCCTGTACTTTGAACAGTGACTGACATTTGAATGTGATTTATCCTATTGTTCTAATGTACACCCAATGCACATTAGCTAATTAGCATTAATACTATACTATACTATACTATAAGTGTATTTTCACTTTTTGTAATATTATTTGTTTTTTTATGTGTACACATGAACCATAAATTGTTAACAATATTATGAACATGAACAAGCTAAGCTAAAGTTCAGTTATGGTTAACTATATGAACCAATTAGCTTCTATGAGGAAACTCATAAGTCCTGTTTATCTAATTCAGGCCAGGTGCCCTTCATTGGGTGGAACGGATGGCGAGCTACAGAACAACTAGGCTGGGAGCCTGAAGTCCTTTTTTTTTTTTTATCTATGAACAACTTAATCCTACGGTCTGGTAGGAGGCTGTTAAAGCCTGTGCTCTAACCCCCACCATCTCACTAACCTGATTTACACTCACTCACACATTTCCTACCATTTATGGACATTTTATTCTGGACAATTACAAACTCTTATTCCCTTCCCATGTGTGATTAAATCGGTTTGGAGGAGATAAGGGCCATCTCTGTACTTTTCCTCCTATTATATTTTTCTGCACTTGCTGCAACTTGGTTGTTTATTCGGTTATCCTTGCTTGTTTGAACAAATTAATAAATTGTGCAATTAATCCACTGATTCCTATAACTGCAGTGTGTAAATATTGGGGTTATTTGTTTTTGTTTGTTGGATTTATTTATTTTTCCACTTAAAGAGTAACTCACCCCTGGCCCAGGCCTGACTCCGCCCACTGCCAGAGATTGAAAACTGCTCAAAAAGTGGGCAGAGACAGAGGAGGAACTGAGGGAGGAGCGGGGCCTGGTCCTGTGACTGACAGCTGTCAGAGACGTCATGGACGTCCTCCACAGCAGGGGGCGCCAAGTCCCAGAAACAGGAAAAAAATACAGAACGTCTGGACTAATGTTTTATGTTGCTTTTATAATAACACAGCTGAAATATTGTGAGAAAGGCGCCGTGTGCGTAACGTAAAATACCCACAGTAACGTCTGCTTCAGATCGCGTCTTTATTACTGCACGTATTATTTCATGAGCTGTTTTTGATCGTATCTCTGCGAGTAAGAAATCGATTGTCATCAAACAAAAAGTGACTTAAAGCTTGGCCTGACTAAAACATCTATGGACTCAAAACTCTCCCCAGTGTCACTAATTTGTAGGTATATACTGTCATTGATCAGGCTCATTATTCCTTATTGTGCGCTGACACACGGGACAGTGGAAGCCCCGCCCCCTCTGTTGTTTCTGACTCTGCTCCTGCTGTGAGAGGGGAGGGAGGCGGAGGAGACTGAACGGTAAATGCGGGGCTGAGTGGCGTTGTTTAGGAAAACTACCCACACCTGGCAACAGCAGGACTGGGACGAGCGCGCGGGGGAGAGAGACAGCGAGGGCGTGGAGAGCACGGGCCGTGGGAGAAGATACTCAGCACAGGTGAGGTAACACAGGTGAGGTAACACAGGTGAGGTAACACAGGTGAGGTAACACAGGTGAGGTAACACAGGTGAGGTAACACAGGTGAGGTAACACAAGTGAGGTAACACAAGTGAGGTAACACAGGTGTGGTAACACAGGTGAGGTAACACAGGTGAGGTAACACAGGTGAGGTAACACAGATGAGGTAACACAGGTGCGGTAACACAGGTGAGGTAACACAGGTGAGGAAACACAGGTGAGGTAACACAGGTGAGGTAACACAGGTGAGGTAACACAGATGAGGTAACACAGGTGAGGTAACACAGATGAGGTAACACAGGTGAGGTATCACAGGTGAGGTATCACAGGTGAGGTAACACAGGTGAGGTAACAGATGAGGTAACACAGGTGAGGTAACACAGGTGAGGTAACACAGGTGAGGTAACAGGATGAGGTAACACAGGTGAGGTAACACAGGTGAGGTAACAGATGAGGTAACACAGATGAGGTAACACAGGTGAGGTAACAGATGAGGTAACACAGATGAGGTAACACAGGTGAGGTAACACAGGTGAGGTAACACAGGTGAGGTAACAGATGAGGTAACACAGATGAGGTAACACAGGTGAGGTAACAGGTGAGGTAACACAGGTGAGGTAACACAGGTGAGGTAACACAGGTGAGGTAACACAGGTGAGGTAACACAGGTGCGGTAACACAGGTGAGGTAACACAGGTGAGGTAACACAGGTGAGGTAACACAGGTGAGGTAACAGGTGAGGTAACACAGGTGAGATAACACAGGTGCGGTAACACAGGTGAGGTAACACAGGTGAGGTAACACAGGTGAGGTAACACAGGTGAGGTAACACAGGTGAGGTAACACAGATGAGGTAACACAGGTGAGGTAACACAGGTGAGGTAACAGATGAGGTAACACAGATGAGATAACACAGGTGCGGCAACACAGGTGAGGTAACACAGGTGAGGTAACACAGATGAGGTAACACAGGTGAGGTAACACAGGATGAGGTAACACAGGTGAGGTAACACAGGTGCGGTAACACAGGTGAGGTAACACAGGTGCGGTAACACAGGTGAGGTAACACAGGTGAGGTAACACAGGTGCGGTAACACAGGTGAGGTAACACAGGTGCGGCTAACACAGGTGAGGTAACACAGGTGAGGTAACACAGGTGCGGCTAACACAGGTGAGGTAACACAGGTGAGGTAACACAGTGAAGCTTTTCTTTGCAAAATGTTGTTCTTTAATCTAAACAATTAAGTTCTCCCCCAAAGCCATTTTTTGCATCAAATGATCAAACTCGATCAAGTGGCTTCATGTGCACATTCACTCTTTTCAACCGCAGCTCATACTCTGAGTTCTAACTGCAGCTCTCACTGATTTAGTGCAGCGAGCTTTAAGGTTCATACTTCACACAATTAATAACAGATACAACAGCATTTTGCAAAGAAAAACAGAGAGAAATGTGGTAAAGCAATTGAGAAAACTCTAACAGCGTTATTGATTTAAATGGCTGAGTTCACGATATTTTCCTATTCTTTTCAGGTCTTTCCCAGCCATATTTTCGGGAATCGCCGGAAGAGGAAGGCACCGTCCCCACCTTGGTGCCCGGCCGTTCTTCCCCCGTTCTGCCTGCAGGAGACAGACGGACATCTAAAGATGAGGCTTTGCTCCTGCAGCGTACACGGAAGGAGAAGTGTCCATCTACATGATGATGCCGATACACTGAGGTACCACTTCTTACAACACTGTTCTTATTGACCAAACATGAAATACAAAAACAGACCTGGAGTTTGTATTTTATTTCATTTATACCATGTTTGAGTGATCCTTTATGCTGAAAGACTCTGCTTCATGGCTGTGTTACTTAGAAACGTGAAACCCTGTGTGTTTCTAAAGCCCATGCACCATCGCTGGACTTATTTGAAATCATTTCACCGATTAAACCATGATGTCAAGGCTTTTCTGCAGTCAACGAAACAACTTCCCAAATAAGATGTTTTCCACATATACATTATTTCAAGGCTGAAAAAATGTAAATGCTAATGAAAGGCATCTAACACTGTTTTCAAAAAGCCTGAAAAAACACCGGCTGGTCCACTTTCAACCCATGCATATACAAATGTTCATATTCTAACAACACAGCTAATATTTGTTTTCTAATGGTTTTTACACTATGACAAGATGAGCTTGTGCACATCAACACAAAACATGTCATTTTTCATTTTAGATAACCAGCGTGCTTCTTGAAGCCTATCCCAGGTTAAAGGAACTGAGGGGGTTGGCTTCTCCAAAACGCCTCAGGTAAATCAGAAGACTACAAACATCTACAGCTGAGTTAACCACCCCATTTTCTTTTTCTAATGAGTGATGTGACAGATTATGTATGATCAACATTTTACTTTTGCAGGAGGCTTGGGACAGAGAAACAATGTCTCCCCTTCCCCCGATGACACACGGATATACAGCTAAGATATTAAAATCACTCCAACAATGGAAAAAACACAATATGTATTGTCCCTCTCCAGGAACATTGACTCTTTCCCACTGCCAAATGATTCAGCCCAGTATTTCAAAAATGCCAAACTCTGTGCATGTCCTTGGCTGTGAACTTCCCCTGCCTCTGCTCCCACACCACCTAAGATGTGTTACCCTCTGAATATGTTAGCATCATCTCAGTCACTGCTGACAGAAGAACTTTGAATTATACATGAAACATATAGCTGAAATGCATTTAATGATTATTTTGCCGTTTATCATTTGTCGAAACAGACTGACTCTGCAGAGGAGGAGGTCACAGTTGACGTCAGAACTGGTTCGTGTGCTTTCTTTTAATTTGACATTTCTAGCGTCTTATTTAAAACATAAGGACATGACTCATGACTTCTACAAACTGAGTTCATATTTTTACTGCAATATTTTCTTATGTACATTCATACATGTGTAAGAAATTCATATGTGCATTTTCCAACACATACTTTTACTTTACTTAGTATGTGTTTTCACCTTCAAAGTGAGCTAGCAGCAGTTGGAGTAGGAGTAACTGTGGTAGTAGTAACAATAGTATAAAACTAGCAGCAGTGGAAGCAGTATCAGTTGTAGAAGTAATAGGCTAATATGATAGTAAAACCGTCATGTTATTAATTATTGACAAATCCATATCAGTGATGAAAAACTGAATTAAAAAGATTTTGTATAAATATATTTACCTGCTCTATTTTACAGTTAAATTTAATGAATGTTTTCATCCCCAACAATATACGAGGACATGAACTACATTCTGTAAAGTCGAATCAATTTGATGACATTAAGTTCTTTTCTCCCCAGAATCCTGCCCCATATGGCCGTCCCGCCTTGTGGACACCCGTCCCGTCAGACCTCGGAAGCTAAGCAGGGTAGGGCCTGGTCAGTTCCTGATGGAGAACCGCTGGGGAACACCAGGAGTCGGTGTGAATGTGAGTGAGTGGTGGTGGTCGAGGTCCGTTGGTGCAGATGTGTTGCAGCCGTGCTTCTGTCTACCCCAGGGTAAACTGTGGCTACAAATGTAGCTTACCACCACCGAGTATGGAGTGAATGAAATACCCTTCCCTACTCTGTGTGTGAGCACTTTGGGTACTTGTGTCACAGTTAGCGCTGTATAAATACCATTCCCTTTCCCTTTCCCCCATATGTGGGGATCATTTTTCCCTGAATTTAATAAACATCCATGCCAGTTCTTGTGGTGAAGGTAATTCTTGAGCATCATGTGGTTCTTCAGATTTTTGTTGTGCATTAAAATTGTGTAATGCACAACCCCTCATTAATTCTGTCTTACTTATCGGTTTCATACTTGTTGCTTGTTTTTGTGTGTTTTTTGTTTTGTTTTGTCTCTAGCCTTCCTTCCAGAAATCCTCCTGAGTCACTACAGATTCCTGACACAGAGGCTTCCTCCAGTGCTGATGCTGTAGCGGGGACTGCACATTCCATGCAAACTTCTGAAACCACATTTGTTGCAGAGGGTATTGTTTAATAGTCACTAGTTTTTGACACACTAACAGAGATTAAATGTAATTATAACTGTAAACCTAAAGCCTTAAATATTCTCTCAGATTGGAAGAGCATTGCAGGGCAGCCTTGCATTACAACAAAACTCTGCTCGAGCAAAATGAGGACGAACCAACACTGAAAACTCGACTGACCTAACCACAGACACGAAGACCAAGAGGGCTCACTAATGGGAATTTATAAAACACATCACAACAACTGGGCCAGAACTTTGATGTGCAAGTTTCAAGGTAACTTAACTAAAATGTGGGCTGGACTTCTGTTGGTGTGCAGTTATTTTAACTGTTGTGCTTTTTTTAGGAGATTGTTGCCACAAGGCAGTGCGTGACCGCATTTTTTTAGTTTCGTCATGAAAAAACTCCAGAATGGATTTTTTAGAGACTTTGGTAAGTATTTGGTTCGAGTAACATCTGTAACACATCCATACTACCTCACGTCTGTGGTCCTCACACTGTTAAACTGATGACAGCTGTGTTTATGCAGACTTTGGCACTCGGGAGTTTTTGCAGATCAATCTTAATTGTTTTAGGTGACACTTGTATGATACTTGTATTCCTGTTTTAGTCCTGCTCAAACTGCTAAAAATAACTAATTATTTGTGGATCTGCATTTTGTGCAGGACACAGAACCAGCACATTACTATTTGAGGCCCCCCTGACGTCTTATTCCTCATCATCACCTGCTTGTTCAGAGCGACTTATTCAGATGGCAGGGAGATGGTCGGCCCTTCTTTCCTTCATGGTGGCCCTCCTCTGTTTGGTACCAGCCAGATGTTTTGCAGATGTTGATGGGGGGTTTCCCTGCAGACAGCAACAACAGTACTGGAGGATGTGGCTGACTTTGACATCCGTGAGACTGTCAGTTGGTAGGATCTGTCTTGGTGTAATGTTAAACATACAAGCAGTGTGTAGAGCTGTTCATTTCCATCATGTATCTGTTCTACACTACCTCTCACGCTCAGGAGGAAGTCACCAAGCCCTGGAACCTGACAGAACAAAAGCAGCTCGCTTTATCCTGGGACTCTCCAATGCTTACATCATACAACCGTGCTTGGCTTTGTGAAAGTCTCCTTCAGCGTAACTCCTCCCCCTGTTCCCCTGGGTCTCTCTCCAGCTCCTCCCACCTCCAAACACATGCATGAGTTGGTGAAGTGGTGACTCTGAAGTGCCCCCTAGTGAGGAATGAGAGTGAATGGTTTCTGTCTGTGTTCGTCTCTGTGTCAGCCCTGGGACTGGCCCCTGTCCAGGCTGGCCCCGCCTACGGCCCAAAGTTTACTGGACAGGCTCCAGTCACCGCAACCCCTAACTGTTATTATAAAACCCCAGTTATTCACAAAAATCTGAATTTGAATGAATAAATAGGATTATTAAACTGTAATGTGTGGGTTTTGTGGCTGGACGTTTGTCTCCAGGATGTCCCACTGCTGGTGCATCTTTTTCTCCAATATCTTTCTGTTACGACCCTGGCTCAAGGGTCGCAACCAAGAGGACACACCACACAAAGAATAAGGTTTAACAAATAATGTTTATTTAACCATTAAACCAAATTAATTATAACCAAACCAAATTGGACCCGAATTAGTTTACTATGAATAATAATAAGTGCCAAATTAGAAAAAGAAGTATAATACAATATGAAGCATGAAATTTTGGTATCAGTAGTGTAGTGGTGTTTGGAGGTGGTAGTGAATGAGTTGCCATGTTGTAAAAGGTGCAAACTAAGTAAAATGTCTAACTAAAACCTAACTATACTAAGTAGAAAATAGTTAACCAAGCTTTACCATAACTTAAGCTAAACCCAAACCAAAAACAGAGCGGGCGGGGCCCGGGGCCGTGGTGGTCTTCACATGGTCTGTACTCACTCTGAGTGTTATATGGGCGTTCCTTAAATAGACACTGACCCGGACATCCTGGGGCCCACAGGTGTGCAAGGCCAGGTATACTACCCCGAATGCCCACTAGGGGGCATCACACTTTCATACAGCCCTCTGTGAGCAGTAGCTTTTTATCAATAAACCTGTTGTGGTTCTGTGGAGAGTTACTGAACAGTGGTCTGTAGCTCTCGTCATGATTATCCACCCGACTGAACCACACTGACACCACTTACAGTCTAGGAAACTTAACAAATGTTTCCAGTTTATTGTGACACCAACAGTTTACTGTGTAACAATTTTTCTGAATATTTTTTTTTGTGAATAACTGAATTTGGGGTTTTCTGTATCAAATGATGCTTGAAATGTTTCACTCTGTTGGTACTGACACTAAAAATGTGTGTGTTACTTATTTTAAAAGAAAAATGTATTTTCTATGGTTTTCTGGATAGCGCCTATTATACATATATTTATTTATGTGTAGGTGATCAAAGACATCAAGGCAAATAAACTCGCTCAGGCAGGGACTGAGGAGTCAATGTTATGGCCATTACTGGAAAAGGCCAGATACAGTGCCATTGGTTTTTTCCGCGGCAATCAGTGGCTGAATGTAGTGCCAGGTATTGCACTTAATGCTAATTATTATACAGTCTTTATTTTAACCATCTACTTATAATTGCACTCTGCTCATAAACATTGTGTCTCTATATGTTACATTTAGATGGTGTTTACAACATCGTTTGGGCAGAAGGAGCGATGGACGATGATGACATGAATACCCTGCAGAGATAAAGTGCAAAATTACTGGCTTTCTACACAAGTTTGTGGGACAGGGATACTATTAAGCTAATTTCTAGCGATTAATAATAATTAAATAATACTCTCAGGGCTAAAACAGGTTCCCATCAAAAGGAATCTGCATGCATACAATCACATTTGTCTTTATGTAGTTAAGTCTTACAACCACAATGGTTAACCTCCTGTTTAATTGGTTTGTGTTGTCTAAATTTCCATTGATATAGTATATTATAAGGTTACTATATAGGTTTGATATTGCGACTTACCAAAACAATCAGTTCAGTGTTTTGTCCATATTGTCATCTTTCATCTATAAATACACACATATACACACAATTAAACCACATAACTCTTAGTAAAGACCTGATGACCATTGTTTGAATGTAATAATTTACCTGATAGGATCTGATTTAACCCATATGAGATCAGATCTCCTATATAGAACTTGTTTAATTCCAGGGTTAATTTGTTATTGATTTTATTGATGTTCTTTCTTTTAAGTGAATGAAGAAAAAAGAACAACTGGTAAAACTGTGGGTGGGCTGGGAACTACCCATGCCAGACCTGCAGAGGTGCTGCAGGCAGACCTCCCACATCATCCACTTGCTTTCTCACTCTTCTCCTTCTGGACCACTACACATCCTGTCAACAGTTTTGCAACCATTTGGAACGTTGCATTGCAACCACTGACTATGGGTTTGGATTAATATAGAGTACAACTACCACTGACGGTACGCAGACCTTAAGTGGTATTTACTTTTGTTTTTACACTGTGTTACTGTGTAAGTGTTGCCTTTGATTTAATGTTTATTCCTGCTCTGGAAGGGAACTTGTGTTATTGAATTCCTCTTTTAGGTGTTTAATTGGTTTTGGCACTAAATTCAGCCTGATTTAGTCCAGGTTCAGACCTTGATTTTACCTGGCTATGACCTTGTGTGAACTGGTTTAGCACTGTTTGCTTCTGGTTTAGACCTGGTACAGCCCCTGCTTTATTCTCCTTAATGTAATTTTTAGTGATGCATTTTGCTAGTTATTCCATTTTATTGAAATTGTACTTAATTAAAAAATATTTAAAAATAATGTATTAATTAATTATAAACATATTGTTTGGTGTGGCACTGGTACTTGGTCTAAAATATGAGCTGTTTGACATTAGATATCACTGTGCTACAATATTATTCCCACCCATAACCCAACACACACTGGACGCGCTGTGCGTCTCGGCACCAGGAGGTTTGGGCCTCAGTGGATGCTGTACCAGGCCCACACTGGACGCGTCGGGCGCAGCAGCGAGTACTGGCGTCACAGCTGCGTCGTGGCACCGCGAGGTCTTGCACACGCTGGGGTATGCAAGCTTTTTAGATGAGGACCCTGGCTGTGGCTCTCTCCTTGTCTCCCTCTCACCTGCACATCATTTGTTTCTGCCTCGCTGGACAGCGCAGATCAGTTCTGCTTGGTGCGGGCATTGACTTCATCCTAACTCCTAACACCTGCAGCTCCCGTTTCTCCTTTCCCTTCTCTTTTAAAGTCCCTTTCACTTATAAATCCCTAAATGATGTTTGAAGTTGAAGTAGTAGTAGTAGCAGTTGTAAAGTAGTAGAGGCACAATACGACCACAAGTAGTACTGTAGTAGCAGCAGCAGCAGGAATAGTATTAGTAGTTGTAGTAATAGCAAAGTTGTAGTAGTAGTATTAGTAAAGATGTACTAGTAGTAGTAGTAGTAGTAGTGGTAAAGAAGTTGTAGTAGAAGTAGTTGTAAAGAAGTTTTAGTACCAGTCGTAGTATGTAATAAGTTCTTGAAGCAGTAGTAAAGAAATTGTAGAAGTAGTAGCAGTTGTACAGAAGTCAAAGTACTAGTAGCACTTCTAAAGTAATAGTAGCACAGTAATAGCATGACTAGTACACTAGTAGTGGTACAGTAGAAGTTGTTGGAGTACTATTAATATTAGTATTGAGTTTTACAGTTAATTTATTGTGAAAATCCCTATTTAGATAAGAGTGAAAATTTTAATTCTAATTATATAAGGCCAACGCAGAAAAAAATACAGTTTATAGTATGGAGCTCATGTCAATGGTTATTTTAATATAAACTTATCTGACCCAGTTTATTATAAATTCAAATAAAAAGGGATAAAATAACTAAATCATTCTCGTAGTACCGATCCTACAGATGCATAGGCTATTGTTCTACATTCCCCGTCTACACCACAAGGTGGCACAAAAACAATATTTATTTGTCTCATTCTATGCTGTGAATAATTTAATTTGGGTTTTTTGTAACTGTGAGACATAATTATCACAATTATATGAAAACAACTCTTGAAATGTTTTATTTGGAATGTACTGAAGCTATAAATATCTGTGCTAGACTTTTGAATTGAATCTGGGAGAGAAAAGTGCACTATCACATGACAGCACCTGTATATGACTCAAAACCTGTAAATCCAAAAACAATTAAAATCTTAGTTAAGAGTGAAAATTTAGGAGGTCATAAAAACTACAACAACAACAACAACAACAACAACACAATCCCAGTCTGAAACAATCAAGATGTGAACACCATTAGTGCACAGTTTAGTAATAACCAAGGCAATGCATGAACTGCAAAGCTGCTAAATAAACATCAGCACCAAGACTGTTGACTGGAGCGGGGCCACAGAAGATCTGAGTTCAGTAAATTGCAGTGGGCTAAGTGGGTTTGCAGTTTCAGGAACTTGAATGCTGTGGTTAGACTCTCCAGGAAGAAGACCACTGCTGTCCCAATCCATGTGAGGAATCTGTAGAACCTATACAAGAATACTTAATGAGATAAATAAAAAGAGACCTAACACAAGTTATAATAAGATATTCCAACCTCGTCTCATGGTTCAGAATGGAACTGTGGCCCCAGGTGCCACAGCTGATGGGTGAGAGGTTTCCCTCGGTTGGAAGGCGATGGCAATCCCATCCATCCCTAAATGTGTCAAGGTGAACCTGAATGAGTGGAACAAATGCATAGTGGCAACAAAAGATGTGCAGATTATTAGAAAGATCAAGATGGCCGTCCTCTTGAAGCTGGTGCAAGACATCATAGAAGCGGCATGTTCCTGCTGTGAATACGTCTCAACACAACCTTTCTATTCTATGGTAAACACACACAATAAATGCAGTTACAACCTAAAACATGAAATCTGGCCAGATCTAATGATCTGGGGCTGTGATGTCTACACAAAAAGGATTTCTGCTCACTGGTTAAGAATTATTATTTATTTTTTAATAATTAGATATATAGTAGATTTATAGATGGTGAAGAGTTGTAATCAATTGGTCGAAGTGAAAATATCACTTTAAAATCAATAACATTGTAACAAAATCTCGATGAAATGCATAGAACTACTGTCATGTCTAGAATTCATTACTGGTTCACTTTAAGAGTTTTGTCATGTTTTTGTTGTGGATAAAGTTAATTCAGTCTCAGCCACATCACTTCCTGTTTTGAAGGCAGGGAAGCCTCATGGTCAGCAGCTTTCAGGATCTGATACCATCCACTGCTCAGGACTGACAAACCAATGTCGTAGTGATGGGAATTAATCATGTAGAGTCTCATCATAGAATAGCCTTGATTATTTCATAAAAATGTTGTAAAATTACATTTA
>CM036252.1:689645-806730 GCA_020698575.1 Bostrychus sinensis
GTGAGGTAACACAGATGAGATAACACAGGTGCGGCAACACAGGTGAGGTAACACAGATGAGGTAACACAGGTGAGGTAACACAGGTGAGGTAACACAGATGAGGTAACACAGGTGAGGTAACACAGGTGAGGTAACAGATGAGGTAACACAGATGAGGTAACACAGGTGAGGTAACACAGATGAGGTAACACAGGTGAGGTAACAGATGAGGTAACACAGGTGAGGTAACACAGGTGAGGTAACACAGGTGAGGTAACAGATGAGGTAACACAGATGAGGTATCACAGGTGAGGTAACACACGTGAGGTAACACAGGTGCGGTAACACAGGTGAGGTAACACAGGTGAGGTATCACAGGTGAGGTAACACAGGTGAGGTAACAAGGTCAAATACTACGTCACAGTTGTCTATCTGGAACTATTGAGCAGAAATCCCACTGTTTTACCCTAGGAGGGCAGCACTCTGTCGATTTGTGAATTTAAACCTTTTTTTGTACACAAGTACGTACTCCTGTCTTCCTAAATGTACACATTTAGTAGAATCACAGACACTGTAGACAGACGTTCTGGTATCAGTGCCACGTTGTTTTAATGTTTCTGGAGCATTTGGGGTATAACTGTTGATTATGTAACGGTTATCCTTTGTTTCTACAGAGCCCTCTTCAGAACGGTGTCCAGACGAGCTGCACCCCTGACCTCAGGACCTCACCTACCGATGTCTCACATCATTATCTGAACGGTTCTAATTATTTTATTTATGTACAACATAAACTGAAACATACGCTACAATCTTGTGCAGCTCACTTCTTGTGATGGTATTACTTTTATATGACAAACATGAGAAGTACAAAACAGGTTGAACAGTTATAATACCACCTATATATTATTTTATGTGATTTCCATAAATAACAAATCTCAAATCTCGTGCTTCTGTCAGTCTACCTCAGGGGAAACTGTGGCTACAAAACGTAGCTCACCACCACCGACTATGGAGTGAATGAAATATCCCTTCCCTTCTCTGTAAAGCGCTTTGGGTAAAGCGCTATATAAATACCATTCCCTTCTAATCAAACACAAATCTTTAGGATTATTGTGAAGCTGTATAACACAGCTGTGAAATGTAATCTAGACAGTGTAGACAGAGTTCAGACAGAATCTGTGTAATACAACAGGTCTATTCTTTTTGTGCAACGCTACAAAAATATACAGTATTTTAAACAGTTTTCAAATAGCTTAGAAACAAACTATGCTGTGTCACAATTTATATCCTGATGTACAGTCTTGATGTCCATGTCCAGCATCTCCCTACAATTCCACACAACAACTTAGAGCAAGAGGGAGGTCAGGAGTGAGGCTGTTTCACAGGTGAGGCACAGGTGAGGCTAAACATGCTAAACACTAGCATGTAGCATGCTAAATGCAGTAGGATGCTTGGCAAACAAAAAATAACATTTCTTTTCTCATCACCTCCATTACTTGAGCTTTTGTTTTTGCAACGCTGTTTTGTAAGACCAACCATAGTTTCTACCCTTCTTGTAATGACAGACAGTAGTAGTGAGTTAGGTACCAGTCCCTGGTCTGTTGTTGTTTCCTCCCGTCGTTCGCTCGTCCTTGGCTTTTGGAGGCGTGTCCCCGGTGAAGACTGAGGCAGGTCTTACGCATGTGCTGTTTTCAAAAGTTCACTAACAGTTGCTGGCTTCTCAGTCGCTGGAAAATTTGGGAAAATTCTTCCATAATGCCTTGAAGTTAAAAGTTGGATTATAGTTTTTGATTTGAAAGTTCAGCTGGAGGTCCAGTCGTCCTACAAGCCTAAGGACGGTCTGGTTCACTTCCATTGAGAGACTGTTTGTTGTGACTTCACAGAAACAGCTTTCAAATACAAATGTAACACCTGGAATCAAGCCCAGACCTTTTACCTGCTAAGTTTATGGTGGATTACTGAGGGAAAAGCCCAGGCAGCTCAAGAAATAGCTTTGAAGCAACTGTCCAAAAACTTATGAGCCCCTGAAAAAGAGGCAGCTACACATTAGAGAGCTGTAATTCCTAAACCCTTCATGAATCTCAAATTACAACTGAGAGTCTGACCTTTAAGTACATATAAAGTATATAACTCTATTTTTAATGTTTTGGTAAAAAGGCTAAAATAACAAAACCTTTGTCAGTGTCCAAATACTAACTCGAAATGGATTGGCTTTATTTTTGTTTTTTGTATAAAACTGCTAATGTTTACTTGGTATTTTTTATACTAAATACATTTTGCATGTAATTTTTTCAGCTTTTTTTGTCCCAAAAATGTACCAAACCAAAAACTGATCCAAACTGTGAGTTTAGTGTATCGCTACACCGCTAACCCCCAATCTCCACTGCAAGTGTGAGCAGCACATGCTTGCAGGTCAAACAGATATTCATAAAGAATGAGAGGAAGTTCTTACCTTTGACTCTCAGTTTCACAGAGAAGGGTCTCACTTCAGTGGAGCCTCCTTTAACCTCACAGGAGTAGATCCCTCTGTCAGAGTACTCTGGGATCTTTCAGGACCAACGTGAGGTCCCCGGTCTCCAGAGCATCAGGCTTCATCTCAGTACGGTCCTTAAACTCATCACTCTGTCCACTGAGGACATCTCCCTGCTGCTCTCTGAGGTGGACTGTCTCTGAGGGACGACCATCTCGTCTCCACTCGACCGAGGACTCAGAGGACAGGAGAGACATCGGGATGTGGACCGGTAGAGACACAAAATCATCTCCATCATACACTTCACCTGTTTCACTGAGACACAAACAACAGAGTTAGACACCGACCGAGGAGAGGACAGAGGAGACAGGAGAGAGGACAGAGGAGACAGGAGAGAGGACAGAGGAGACAGGAGAGAGGACAGAGGAGACGGGAGAGAGGACAGAGGAGACAGGAGAGAGGACAGAGGAGACAAGTGAGAGGACAGAGGAGACAAGAGAGAGGACAGAGGAGACAGGAGAGGACAGAAGAGAAAGGAGAGAGGACACAGGAGAGAAGAAAGAAGAAAAAGGAGAGAGGACAGAGGAGACAGGAGAGAGGACAGAGGAGACAGGGGAGAGAAAAGAAGAGAAAGAGGAGATGACAGAGAAGACAAGAGAGAGGACAGAAGAGATAGGAAAAAGGACAAAGGAGACAAGAGAGAGAGGACAGAGGAGACAGGGGAGAGGACAGAGGAGACAGGAGAGAAGACAGAGAAGATAGGAGAGACGACAGAGGAGACAAGAGAGTGAGGACAGAAGAGACGAGGGGACAGAGGAGACAAGAGAGAGGAAAGAAGAGACAGGAGAGAGGACAGAGGAGACAAAAGAGAGAAAAGAAGAGAAAGAGGAGATGACAGAGAAGACAAGAGAGAGGACAGAGGAGATAGGAAAAAGGACAAAGGAGACAAGAGAGAGAGGACAGAGGAGACAGGGGAGAGGACAGAGGAGACAGGAGAGAGGACAGAGGAGACAGGAGAGAAGACAGAGAAGATAGGAGAGAGGACAGAGGAGACAA
This sequence comes from Bostrychus sinensis, assembly GCA_020698575.1. Taxonomy (NCBI): domain Eukaryota; kingdom Metazoa; phylum Chordata; class Actinopteri; order Gobiiformes; family Eleotridae; genus Bostrychus; species Bostrychus sinensis. The sequence goes on from CM036252.1 coordinate 693,152, forward strand.
GAGAGTGAGGACAGAAGAGACGAGGGGACAGAGGAGACGAGAGGACAGAAGAGACAGGAGAGAGGACAGAAGGGACAAGAGAGATGACAGAGGAGACAAGAGAGGACAAAGGAGACAAGAGAGAGGACAGAGGAGAAAAGAGAGAGAGGACAGAGGAGACAGGAGAGAGGACAGAGGAGACAGGGTAGAGGACAGAGGAGACAAAAGGGAGGAAAGGAGACAGGAGAGAGGACAGAGGAGAAAAGAGAAAAGACAGAGGAGATAGGAAAGATGACAGATGAGACAAGAGAGAGGACAGAGGAGACAGGAGAGAGAACAGAAGAGACAGGAGAGAGGACAGAGGAGACAGGAGAGGACAGAGGAGACAGGAGAGAGGACACAGGACAGAGGAGACAGGAGAGAGGACAGAGGAGAGAGGACAAAAGAGACAGGAGAGGAAAGAGGAGACAGGAGAGAGGAAAGAGAAGACAGGTGAGAGGACAGAGGAGACAGGAGAGAGGACAGAGGAGACAGGAGAGAGGACAGAGGAGACAGGAAAGAGGACAGAAGAGACAAGAGAGATGACAGAAGAGACAAGAAAGATGACAAAAGAGACAAAAGAGAGGACAGAGGAGATGAGAGAGGACAAAGGAGACGAGAAAAAAGACAGAGGAGAAAAGAGAGAGGACAAAGGAGACAAGAGAGAGGACAGAGGAGAAAAAAGAAAGAGAACAGAGGAGACAGGAGAGAAGACAGAGGAGACAGGAGGGAGGACAGAGGACACAAGGTAGAGGACAGAGGAGACAAGAGAGAGGAGACAGGAGAGAGGACAGAAGAGACAGGAGAGATGACAGAGGAGACAGGAGAGAGGACAAAAAAGACCAGAGAGAGGAGAGGAGACATAAGAGAGGATAGAGGAGACAGGAGAGAGGACAGAGGACACAGAGTAGAGGACAGCAGAGATAAGAGAGAGGAGACAGGAGAGAGGACAGAAGAGACAGGAGAGATGACAGAGGAGACAGAAGAGAGGACAAAAAAGACAAGAGAGAGGAGAGGAGACAGGAGAGAAGACAGAGGAGACAGGAGAGAGGACAGAGGAGACAGGAGAGATGACAGAAAAGACAAGAGAGAGGACAGATGAGACAGGACAGAGGACAGAGGAGACAAGAGAGATGACAGAAAAGACAAGAGAGAGGAGAGATGAGACAGGAGAGAAAACAGACGAGACAAAAGAGATGACAGAAAAGACAAGAGAGAGGACAGAGGAGAGAGGACAGAGGACAGAGGAGAAAAGAGAAAAGACAGAGGAGAAAGGAGAAAGGACAGAGGAGATAGGAGAGAGGACAGAGGAGACAAGAGAGAGGACAGAGGAGACAGGAGAGAAAACAAAAAAGACAAGAGAGAGGACAGAAGATACAGGACAGAGGAGAAAGGAGAAAAGAAAGAGGAGAAAAGAGAGAGGACAGAAGAGACAGGAGAGATGACAGAGGAGACAGGAGAAATGACAGAAAAGACAAGAGAGAGGACAGATGAGACAGGAGAGAAGACAGACGAGACAAAAGAGATGACAGAAAAGACAAGAGAGAGGACAGAGGAGAAAAGAGAAAAGACAGAGGAGAAAGGAGAGAGGACAGAGGAGATAGGAGAGAGGACAGAGGAGACAAGAGAGAGGACAGAAGATACAGGACAGAGGAGAAAGGAGAAAAGACAGAGGAGAAAAGAGAGAGGACAGAAGAGACAGGAGAGATGACAGAGGAGACAGGAGAGAGGACAAAAAAGACAAGAGAGAGGACAGAGGAGACAGGAGAAATGACAGAAAAGACAAGAGAGAGGACAGATGAGACAGGAGAGAGGACAGACGAGACAAAAGAGATGACAGAAAAGACAAGAGAGAGGACAGAGGAGACAGGAGAGAGGACAGAGGAGAAAAGAGAAAAGACAGAGGAGAAAGGACAGAGGACAGAGGAGATAGGAGAGAGGACAGAGGAGACAAGAGAGCGGACAGAAGAGACAAGAGAGAGGACAGAAGAGACAGGAGAGAAAACAAAAAAGACAAGAGAGAGGACAGAATATACAGGACAGAGGAGAAAGGAGAAAAGACAGAGGAGAAAAGAGAGAGGACAGAGGAGACAGGAGAGATGACAGAGGAGACAGGAGAGAGGACAAAAAAGACAAGAGAGAGGACAGAGGAGACAGGAGAGAGGACAGAGGAGACAGGAGAAATGACAGAAAAGACAAGAGAGAGGACAGATGAGACAGGAGAGAGGACAGACGAGACAAAAGAGATGACAGAAAAGACAAGAGAGAGGACAGAGGAGACAGGAGAGAGGACAGAGGAGAAAAGAGAAAAGACAGAGGAGAAAGGAGAGAGGACAGAGGAGATAGGAGAGAGGACAGAGGAGACAAGAGAGAGGACAGAAGATACAGGACAGAGGAGAAAGGAGAAAAGACAGAGGAGAAAAGAGAGAGGACAGAAGAGACAGGAGAGATGACAGAGGAGACAGGAGAGAGGACAAAAAAGACAAGAGAGAGGACAGAGGAGACAGGAGAAATGACAGAAAAGACAAGAGAGAGAACAGATGAGACAGGAGAGAGGACAGAGGAGAAAAGAGAAAAGACAGAGGAGAAAGGAGAGAGGACAGAGGAGATAGGAGAGAGGACAGAGGAGACAAGAGAGAGGACAGAAGAGACAAGAGAGAGGACAGAAGAGAGAGGAGAGAAAACAAAAAAGACCCAGAATATACAGGACAGAGGAGAAAGGAGAAAAGACAGAGGAGAAAAGAGAGAGGACAGAGGAGACAGGAGAGATGAAAGAGGAGACAGGAGAGAGGACAGAGGAGACAGGAGAGAGGACAAAAAAGACAAGAGGGAGGACAGAAGAGACAAGAGAGAGGACAGAGGAGACAGGAGAGAGGACAAAAAAGACAAGAGAGAGGACAGAAGAGACAGGACAGAGGAGAAAGGAGAAAAGACAGAGGAGAAAAGAGAGAGGACAGAGGAGACAGGAGAGAGGACAGAGGAGACAGGAGAGATGACACAGGAGAGAGGACAGAGGAGACAGGAGAGAGGACAGAGGAGATAGGAAAGATGACAGAGGAGACAAGAGAGAGGACAGAGGTGTGTTGGAAATTCATTAATTTCTGTGTTATCCTACTGTTATCCTATTATCTGAGCTTAGTGCTGTACAGGACAACAGCAGCGTAGCAGCTGTAAGGCCAAAGGATGTTGTGTCTTAGTGCACACGAGGCTAGGACATGGCGTCTTCTTAAAGATTAGAGCAAAAGTCTTCAGATCTGCTGTGACTCTGGGACACGTACTCTCTCCTGTGTAGGTTGGTATAAAAACTACCTTCTGCTAAGGGGGGAGGACACTCTGCATCTCTCCTTTGTACTGTGTTCTCCTTGTGCACAAGTAAAATAAAGACAACTTGCTGTTTGATCCAGACACTGCCTTTTTGTCAAGTATCTCAATCTAAAATTTCCATCACAATCTGGTGTCAGAAGTGGGATTCCTCGAGTGGACAGATCCGGACAGAGTGACCAGGGACCGATCATCCTGGGGGGGATAGATCCTCCAGCCTCCTACCTCCATAGGATTTTAGAGACGGGAGGCCTGTTTTCACTGGGTCTGGGACTGCCACCGCTGGAATCCATCGAACTCAATTTCACAACTAAACGGTGAGATACAGATGTCTGTTATCAATAGCGAGTAGGACACAGGCCAAACTTGTTGTCATTCTTGACCAGGTTAAAGTCTCATGGGAGCCTGCAATAGCTTAAAAAAAAAAAAAAGAAAGAAAGAAAATAGCTATAAAGTATTACAGGGTAATACAAGTCACTGGGTGACTAGGTTACAGGGTAACCAAAACTAAGGCAATAGCTATAAAGTATTACAGGGTAATACAGGTCACTGGGTGACCAGGTTACAGGGTAACCAAAACTAAGCCATAGTTATAAAGTATTACAGGGTAATACAGGTCACTGGGTGACTAGGTTACTGGGTAACCAAAACTAAGGCAATAGCTATAAAGTATTACAGGGTAATACAAGGTCACTGGGTGACCTAGGTTACATGGGTAACCAAAACTAAGCCATAGTTATAAAGTATTACAGGGTAATACAGGTCACTGGGTGACCAGGTTACTGGGTAACCAAAACTAAGGCAATAGCTTATAAAGTATTACAGGGTAATACAGGTCACTGGGTGACCAGGTTACAGGGTAACCAAAACTTAGCCATAGTTATAAAGTATTACAGGGTAATACAAGTCACTGGGTGACTAGGTTACTGGGTAACCAAAACTAAGCCATAGTTATAAAGTATTACAGGGTAATACAGGTCACTGGGTGACCAGGTTACTGGGTAACCAAAACTAAGGCAATAGCTATAAAGTATTACAGGGTAATACAGGTCACTGGGTGACCAGGTTACAGGGTAACCAAAACTTAGCCATAGTTATAAAGTATTACAGGGTAATACAAGTCACTGGGTGACTAGGTTACTGGGTAACCAAAACTAGGCAATAGCTATAAAGTATTACGGGGTAATACAAGTCACTGGGTGACTATAGGTTACTGGGTAACCTGAACAGAGTAAATATCTCAGAAAAGTCTAAAAGGCTTTACAGTGTACACAACCATTATTCTAACAGCAGAAAATGGGAATAAGCCTAACAAAATACATTATTGAGGTCCCATAGACCCCTCTGGTCAAGGCAGTGACAACCAGGTATGGAAAACAATGTGTCCAATGTCTACCAACATGGTCCGGACAGTTTTGGTTTTCCCCGACGGGGGAATGTTGAGTATAAATTAACTTAAGATGCTTATAGAAAAGTTTGAAAAAGAGAAATGAAATTAGGCTACTAAATTTAGGCAGAGGAAATATTTTTGAATCCATAAATTGATTTAACTGTGTAAAGCTATAGGTCAATCGTTTTAGGCCATATTCGGTTTTTGTGTCATTGTAATTACATTTTTCCTTACTTCTCCAACTGATGCTTGAAAGAGGATGCACTATACAGAATATTTAAAATATTTTCTTGTGATTCAAAAATTGAAAACAATTTGATAAAAAGCTGAAGAATAAAGAGCAAAGGAAAGCGGATTTAGAGAAAGTAGAACACAGAATTGTTTTGAAATGCGTATAAACATATAGACATAGAAAAAAAAAAAAAAAAAAAAAGATCAGATCCTGCTGCCTGTGTTCCTCTGTTTTTCCAGACCTCTCCACGGTGGAACTCAACCTGGACCTGGACTCCTGCCCACGGTCAGTCCCCAGCAACAACAGCAGCAGCCTGAGCGGCCCCAGAGATAACAGCAGAGGTCGAGCCAGATTCCTCCAGTGACCTGCCAGTGAGACCAAAAGCCGACACGATCCACCTACACCATCAGGCCAGGCTACAGCTCCATCTGCAGCCACCGTAGCCATCGGACTCAGAACAAGAAGAACAGGAAGCCCAGTCCACCAGTTTAAACATGAGTTGAACTGACTGTAGCACCCAGAAAGCAAGAAAGCAAGTTTCTGTTGGGTTTTAAAGCTGCACTCTGTGAACTGGGCTCCTCCACACAATGTCCAGTGGTCCAAGTTGCCGGACTTGCCAGTCCCATACTGGCCTATCATCCATGGACCACAGTTGAGGTCATGGATGCAGCCAAAGTATTGCAGAACGCTGTGTGAGGAAATGGACAATTACAGCATCACCAAGGACTTACACACAGCTGCTCTGACCATGCAGCTGTGGGCAGAGAGCGCGGAGGCCTGGGACAAGGACGAGGCCGAGGCAAGGGTCGTGGTCACTGGAACAGAGGACAGAGGTTCCAACAAGGACAAAATAGAGGCCAAGACAACGTATGGTACACTTGAGGACAGTCTGGACACTGGACTTGAGATTGTATAAGTTGGACACTGGATGCGAGAGGTCCACAAAGATACAGTGAAGGACCTCGCCTGAGTGCTCCCCAGGGGTCAGACTGACTGGGCAGCGAGGAGGGGCCCGGTGAGAGACGCACCGAGGAGACGTCACCCAGAGGAAGGTACTGCACCCACAACACACACACATTCACATCTGTAGCTCTGCAATGAACAACTGCTTACTGCTAACATACACACATTGATTTCACAAGCAGACACTTATTGGGAGAATAAGACTAAGCCAGCAGCTACAACTTATGCAAGTCTGGTCTCATTGACAAATACAGCCTTGCCAGAATATACCATTGAATTGAATGGTGAAAAAGGAACGTTTCTTGTTGATTCGGGGGCCACTAATTCTGTGGTCAAAAGGCTAGTCTTAAGAAATCTCCCAAAATGAGTGGTCGTTATGTTTTACTCTGTCAGTGCCTCTGGTGACACTGTGCGAGAGCAATACGTCTCCACTTTCATGCTCAGACCCTGCAGGCAAACAATTTAAGCACTCTTTTTCATATTCCACATTATGTCCAGTTAATCTTCTGGGCTGAGATCTGATGTGCAGATTAAACATTTGCCTTATCTCCACACCAGAAGGTCCTGAGGTTGTAACAATTGATCAATTGGCCAATAACAACATATTCACAGGAGTCAGGTTGGGAACTGGGACTCCTTTATATTTATAGCAATGGAAATTGCCACCAACTCCAATTACTACAGACCTAATCAAAATGGCACAAACCAGGTGTCTCCTGAGGAAACTACTTATATGCATGAGGATGACTTGCACTGCACATCACACGAGTCACAGGACCAGATCCCAGACCTGAGGATGTGTGGTTTAGAACCACATTCTTTACTGGGATCCACAGTTTTCTGCTGTGTCTATTTCTGTAACTGGGGAACAGCTTTCTCTGTGATGTGCCCTGCTCTAAACTCCATGTCTCTCCCTCAAAGTCTCCTCACTGTCAGTGGAAGGAGGTGGGCGGGGTTTGTGAATGAGTCACAGACTGGGCCCCGCCTCTGACCCTGGGTCTCATTCTCTTCTGCGCTGAAGCAAACAGAATGCTTTCACCTCTGTGTTACACTCAGACTGCTCTGTGTCTCTGGTGTCAGATAAACATGATGCTTATCAGAGTAGCACCTCCTTTTATTTTCTCTCTGACTCTGAGGCGGCAGCCGTCCCTGCTTTAAAAGCAGTTTCACAGGACGTGTGAGCAAAAAGTAAAATATGATGTTGGTTTGATCAAAGATTGTGAACCAGTGGTGATCAGCCCTAAATCTACTTATAGGCCATACCAGCACCAGTACCCCTTAAAACAAGAAGCCATTGATGGTATTACTCCAGGTGTAATGCTCTAAGGGAGGCAGGAGTAACAGTGCCATGTGACCATTCTCCAGTGTGTTCCTCTCCTGGTTAAGGAAATCAGGGACCAGTGGATCTCATCTGAATAGAGCTTTATCAATGGTCTACAAGCTGTCACTGCTGCCGTACAGCAGCGAGCTCCTTTGGTACCAAACCCATAACCACACTGTCACAAGGCCCACCAGGTGCTAAATGGTTCTGTTGTTGTTGACCTCTTAAATGTGTTTTTCAGCGTCGCAGTGGACAAAGACTCTCAGTACTGATTTGCCTTTGAGTTTTAGGGAGAATTGTTGACCTTAACGAGGGTGTGTCAGGGATTTTGTGAGTGCTGATCATTGTTTAATTCTACACTAAAACAAAGCTTGGACTCATTGCAATTGACCCCAGGTACGGTCCTGTTGGAATACGTTGACGATCCGGTCTCTTGATCTGAGCCTCCACTGCAGGGCGGTGTGAGAAGGCCACAGTTGTCTTGTTATAGCAAAGTTACAAAGGGTTAAAGAAAAGGTTCAGTTTTTAGGCCATGACCTCTCAGGTGAGGGAAAAGCCATCTCTTCTAAACGCATTGATGATATTCAGAATATTCACAAACCACTGACAAAAAGCAAATAATGTTTTTCCAGGGCATATGTTCTTACTAGAGACAGTGTATAACTAAAGGATAATTGTTGCCAAAAATCAATATATATAAAGTTTTAAGAATTTGCAAAAGTCTTCCGGAAGCACACAATCACCAATATAAGCTATAGCTAGCTTCTCTGTGTTTGTTTTGTTATTTGTGTCTCTGTTCTTTGTCTTTGTCTGTTTGTCCAATGTCTTGTCAATGGCTTGTCGTTGGTAATCTAATGAAGACACAAAAAGAAGGACAAAAAGAAAAGAAATGTGTTTTGGAAGATATGATGGTTAGAGCAAGTAAACACGGGAGTTGTGAAGTGGATTGGCTGGGAAAAGGAAAAAAAAAAAAAAAAAACTCAAGAGATCTCTCACTTTTAAGTCTCTACTGTTTTTATTACATATACCAAGCTGATATTAGTGAATATAGCACAACTGAGTTTTGAGAAATCTGGTGAGTTTCACATGATTGAGGTCAAAGGTCACATGACTACAGGTGTTTATTTACAAGGTTCACCTGGAGAGAAGCTCCGCCTCCGCCTAAGTCTGAAACAAAGGTTTAGATTTTTAAAACCACTTATAATGTTCTTTCTCAGGAGAGTTTGGTGCTACGAGTCTCCCTACTGCTGTCTGGAAAGATACATTTGCATAATGGTCTTTATATGATTTTTATGGGGGTTTCAGAATTGGAGTTAAAGATTTTTTTTTTCCTGCTTTAGGTCTCTCACTACTGTCATTATTTTGCTGAGCTGAGATCTCATGTGTGTTTGTGCTGACCTCAATGCAAGCTGGATTGCAGGTCGCCATACCTTTTATTCCTGACCTACTCCATGTTGTCCACACATTTTTCTGTTTGAAGCCTCTGACAAAGTTACGTTTGCCTCCAGAGTCATTAACCCTTGCTCTGTTATGTGACCCAACAGTTTCAGAGCATCCTGCCCTGAATGTTGTTATCTCAAGGCCATAGTCAGTCTGATGACTACATTTAAAGATTAAAATGGCAAAACTCTGGTCAATTTACAAGCTCCGCCCCTCCTTGTCTGCATACGAGTGAGGCCACACCCCCTCCCTCCTGTCCTCCATACTGTCCCTCCCTCTCTCATCTTCTCTCCTACTCTCTCCCTTTCTTCTATCTCTCCTGCAACAGGGGCCCCTGCCTTCACTGGGCCCCTGGTTAGAATGGGCTTACTGCAATTATAAATTTGCTCTCATAAAAAAAAAAAAAAAAAAATAGGGCTAATAAAGCTATCACTGGTGTCCCTTCTGCACTTGAATCCCTAAAAATAACAATTAATGCTTTATTGGAGCACTGATAACATGATGTCAGTAACAGTGGTTTTGTGCTGTCATTATGTCAAATAATTTAAAAAAGATTAGTACTAATAGATTAACTAGATCAGTAAGTCTGCTTGTGGAAAATGCATGGAGCAACCAAATATGATGATTTTTGGTAGAGGCCTGAATCCGAGCCTTGCCTTCATAACGATTTTTTTAATTCTGCCAAATTGACACAGGGCTGGTCCATGAGTCAGCAGGGAGGATGTTAACAGGACTCAAGCAACAGTGGTACACAAAAGGTTTGAAAGGTTATGCACAGAAATCTTGTCCACAGCACATAATGCAGGTAAAGACACACACACAACACACACAACACACACAACACACACAACACACAACACACACAACACACACAACACACACAACACACACAACACACACAACACACACAACACACAACACACACAACACACACAACACACACAACACACACAACACACACAACACACAACACACACAACACACACAACACACACAACACACACAACACACACAACACCTGCAGCTGGGGTAAACAATCTGCATTTACTGAGAGCTCTGTGTATTTCTGTAAGTTTAAAATAATTCATTCAGTAAGCACATTTAAAATATGTTTAAAAAAATGCATGTAAACTGTATAGTGTTTGTTGGTGGAAGCCACATGTATTATGTTTTGTCAGGTGAAATGACTAGGGACAGCCTTTGTAGACTGATTTTCTTAGTTTTTCTGTGTTTTGGGTGTAGTTTTCACTCCATGTCTTGAGGAAGGAGTCAACAGTAAAGTTATAAAACATTACAACGACGACTCATCGGTTTATCTTGAATGGAGTTTAGCCTAGTGTTTAATCTACGGTCCGTACACCTTGATGAGAGCACTAGAACTACATTTACCTTTGGTTGTGAACACTTTTTCCTGCAATGTAGCTACTTCTACCTGTTCCCCGAGCAGAGAACATAAAGCGAGCCACATCTACATTCTCCACTCTGTGGTCACCCCTGACCCTGACAAGAAAATCAACCAACAGTACGGACAAGCTGACAGATGATCAATATTCAGGTTATCAAACTGTTGACAAACAACTTGAATGTTTGCTCCTTTATCTGTACTTTTACTTAAGTAAAGAAATGGAGTACTTCTTCCACCACTGGTCATTTCTGAAAACATCATAGTCCTTTTCTTTACCTCATTGGCAAACCAAACTTCTGCCCCGCCTCAGTGCAGAAAGCCAGCGTGGTTGATGCCAGATTATTAGTGGACACTTGCAGATCCAGGATCTACAAAACAAGTGGGGAAGTACACGGCAGGTAAAATGGTGACAAATCTAATTCTTATTTTAAGGGTTGCAAAGTACACACAAGTACAGGTTTTATTTTGGTCTTCATTACAATATCACAGACAACTATCAAGGTAAAATATTGTACGTTTACAGTATTATAGGCCATTTTTTCTCTCCATACCATTCAGAATACATACTTCATATTACTACAGTAAATGCAACGAGGTCTTGTTTAGATGTTTTTATTACCTTTCGGGAAAAACCATCAATGCCACCAAAAATAATGATGTTGTATCTAAATTGATGAAAAGAACAGTTATTATTTGTTACTCATACACATAATTAAAGCCGGAGAGTTATGGCCAAATGTTGTGAGAGTTACTTAGTTATTATAGGATTATATATAGTATAGTTTTTTTCAATAATTCTCAATTCTCAATAAATATTTTTACAAGCATTGCATTTAATAAATGTCAATAACACTAACATGAATTTTATACAAAAAGTCAGAATATGCAGTGTTGCTCTAAAAGTATGTTCCAGTAACTTTCTTAATCCAAGTGTGGGCCAGAGGTGAAGCTCTGTATCAGAGCGTGCTCAGACAGTGACAGTGTGAGAGCAGCAGGCAGTTGTCAGTGCATGTGCACATACAAGGGCCCCGGGGCCTCGTCTGTAAAAGTGTGTACCAGCAAAACTAATAACCTTCTCTTTATTTAACGCACTACAAAACCTTTTTTTTTTGAGAGAGATAAAAAGTCAATGTAAAGTGCATCACATGCCAAACAGATATTTGCCAAACTCGCTCATTAAGCCACGTTGCTGATTTTATTTCTCCAAATGTGTACTCACCAGAGTCAGAGCTGATCAATATAAAAATACATCCAGAGTTTCACGTCTAGTTGCATTTTGTTATACAACAGTGGTGGAGGAAGGACTCAGTTTCTTTACTTAATAAAGTAAAAGCAAAACAAAGGAGCAAAAATGTACTCAAGTAAGAGTATCACTTTAAAATTTCTACTTAAGTAAAAGTACAAAAGTACTCACTTTTAAATGTACTTGCAAGGAAAAAAGTAAAAGTATTTTGCACAGATTTGACAACTTATGAATGTGTTAAATGTGACGGACTTCTCCTGAAGTTTGTGCTGATTCCAGATGAAATGAACAAACTGAGACTGAATCTGTCTCTGAGCTCTGACGTCTTTATTATTCTGATGTTTCTACAGCAGTACTACTTTACTGCATCTGTTATATTGAAGTACTGTGTGTGTACAATGAGGCCATGACAAAAACACACGATTTTAAACCAAAATTCAAAATACTTTGTAATTTAAACCAACTCAAAAAATGCAGTGGAGTAAAAAGTACAGATACTTGCTCTAAAATGTAGTGAAGTAAAAGTAAAAGTACCCCTTGTAAAATTTACTCAAATAAAGTACAGATACATAAAAATTGTACTTTTACTTTGTTACATCCAACCACTGTACTTAAAAGCTTACATAAAAATCTATGACACTTCATTTTACTGCAGCAGCAAAACTTTGTAAAACCAATACATGTGTTCTTCTCCACACAGTTGGCCTCAGCTACAATCACAGGAGTTCAGTGTATAACACAGTGAGAATAGTAGAAGATAGTCGGCCTAAGAAAGAAATCCAAGATTAGATTTTTTTTACATGATACCCACCTAATCAGTTTGTGGTTTGTGTCAATGTGCATGAATGATTTAGGGCTTGGAACAGAACAGGTCCTAACAACAACACAGTGGAGAGACTGCTGCTTGTGTCAACACCGTGCACTGATGCCCGAGTCCTGTCCCACTGCACCACATGTCCCTGTGCTCTGAGCAGACCCGTCATCATTCTGTGTCCTGCATGTGGCCAAGATGCATGTGTTGCTGAGACATGGGAATCCAACTCTTCGTGTGAAAGGTCGCTGTATTTTCCCCGTGCACGTATTCCCCATTCAGCCTTTCGCCTGTGGAAGGTTGCTCTGGACACTCCAAGTAGCCTCGAGATGCAGGTCACAGGCAAATCCACTGAGATGATGTGACGGTTGAGGCTCACTTTGCCTGGATTAAAGTTACTCGTGTTTGTTAATTGAAGAGGAAAAAACTTCCACAGGACTCCGATGTAAAAGGGGAATAAACAAAATTTTAATCCACAGTTTTGTTAATGCTTCTTACAGGAGTCATCAAAGTGAAGCTGTCCTCAAAAATGAACAATGCTACGGTGAGAAAACCATTTGGCTCAGTCCTTCACGGAGCCTCTACTTTGACAACGTGCTGTGCGTCACTGTAATGGCTTCACTCATTTCCACCGCTAGAGCGCTCTCTCTCTTAAAGTGACGGTAACATATTTGACTGTTACAGCCTAACATTAAACAACAAAATTACTTCTTTACATATCTTTCTTAAATTCAACACAAATTCAAATCAGTGGATTTTAGCTCACTTAACACAATAATCTTACGTAATTATTAAACTCAAAACAGATCTCTGAACAAAACACAGAATGCACTTACTTATACTCTTAAATGTATATGAGCTAAACGTGGCTCCCACAGATGAGGTGTGACACATTTCCTCTGGGAGAATCTTTTTGGGGCGACCAATCTGCCTTTTTTCATGGTCAACTGTAATTTGAGTTCCGTCTTTGTTTTGGGATGGCATCTGGTGAAGGGGCCCCAGCGGTGTCTCAGGGCCCCGGCGGTGTCTCAGGGGCCCTGCGGTGTCTCGGGGGCCTCAGCGGTGTCTCAGGACCCCGGCGGTGTCTCAGGGCCCCCGGCGGTGTCTCGGAGGCCCCGGCGGTGTCTCAGGGGCCCGGCGGTGTCTCAGGGGCCCCGGCAGTGTCTCAGGGGCCCTGCGGTGTCTCAGGGGCCCTGCGGTGTCTCAGGGGCCCTGTGGTGTCTCAGGGCCCCGGCGGTGTCTCGGGCGGTGTCTCAGGGGCCCCAGCGGTGTCTCAGGACCCCGGCAGTGTCTCAGGGGCCCCTGCGGTGTAGGGGCCCCGGCGGTGTCTCAGGGCCCCAGCGGTGTCTCAGGACCCCGGCGGTGTAGGGGCCCCGGCGGTGTCTCAGGGGCCCTGCAGTGTCTCGGGGGCCTCAGCGGTGTCTCAGGGGCCCTGCAGTGTCTCAGGGGCCCCGGCGGTGTCTCGGAGGCCCCGGCGGTGTCTCAGGGGCCCGGCGGTGTCTCAGGGGCCCCGGCAGTGTCTCAGGGGCCCTGCGGTGTCTCAGGGGCCCCGGCGGTGTCTTAGGGCCCCGGCGGTGTCTCGGGGGCCCCGGCGGTGTCTCAGGGGCCCGGCGGTGTCTCGGGCGGTGTCTCAGGGCCCTTGCGATGTCTCGGGCGGTGTCTCAGGGCCCCTGCGGTGTCTCAGGGGCCTCAGCTGTGTCTCAGGGGCCCCGGCGGTGTCTCAGGGGCCCCTGCGGTGTCTCAGGGCCCCGGCACTGTCTCAGGGGCCCCGGCGGTGTCTCAGGGGCCCGGCGGTGTCTCGGGCGGTGTCTCAGGGCCCTTGCGATGTCTCGGGCGGTGTCTCAGGGGCCCCGGCGGTGTCTCAGGGGCCCGGCGGTGTCTCGGGCGGTGTCTCGGGCGGTGTCTCAGGGCCCTTGTGATGTCTCGGGCGGTGTCTCAGGGCCCCTGCGGTGTCTCGGGCGGTGTCTCGGGGCCCTGCGGTGTAGGGGCCCCGGCGGTGTCTCAGGGCCCCGGCGGTGTCTCGGGCGGTGTCTCAGGGGCCCCGGCGGTGTCTCGGGCGGTGTCTCAGGGGCCCCAGCGGTGTCTCAGGGGCCCCGGCGGTGTCTCGGGGGCCCCCTCGGTGTCTCAGGGCCCCGGCGGTGTCTCAGGGCCCCGGCGGTGTCTCAGGGGCCCCAGCTGTGTCTCAGGGGCCCCAGCGGTGTCTCAGGGCCCCAGCGGTGTCTCAGGGGCCCTGCGGTGTCTCAGGGGCCTCAGCGGTGTCTCAGCGGTGTCTTAGTTATTAGTAAATATATAAATAAAAATATAGGGGGTGATGGTGGCAGAGTGGTTAGCGTCTCGCCTCCCAGCAAGGAGGTCACACAACAACCATCACAGATCTCTCTGGGTGGAGTCTGCAGGTCCTCCCCGTGTTCCCCTGGGTTCTCTCCGGGTTCCTCCCACTGAGTTGGTGAAGTGGTGACTCTAAAGTGCCCCCTAGTGAATGAATGTGAGAGTGAATGGTTGTCTGTCTGTGTTCGTCTCTGTGTCAGCCCTGGGACTGGCCCCTGTCCAGGCTGGGCCCCGCCTTCGGCCCAAAGTTACTGGGATAGGCTCCAGTCACCGCGACCCCTAACGGGAATAAGCGGTGTTAAATGAATGAATGAATAAAAATATAAATAAATAATCCTACCATGATAATGAATAACACTGTACAGTTGTAACTACAGTGCATCTCACTGCTTCACAGAAAGTGGACATCTGTACGTAACAGATGTGTTAAGGCTGTGCATGTAATATCAGAGGAATATTAGAAATAAATGGAAAGTGAGATTTGGCTCAACATGCAGCTGGGGATGCATAGATTAGGGCGCTTCATGAGACTGTGGGGCGCACTCATCATTTTAGTGCCTTGATGTTGAGCTTTTAAGTGTAACATAATAGTTCACATATAACACTCGCACATCTGTCTACTTTACTCACAGTTAAACACAGTATCTGTAATGTATGTTTGTGTCATTATGTCACACACGCCTTGTTGCAACTGTTGACAATCAGCACAGGTCAGGGTAACATATTTGCCTAATTAGTGATTTGGAAGGATTTGTGGGTCTGTCCTTGCAGCTGACTTGAAGCTTGATGCGGTCACTCTCCCAGCCCTCATGCCACACCAGAGCCTGGACTGTCCCTGCCTCTGCCTCAGCTTTTACTGCCTACAATATTACAAATTACACAACATAAAATAAATGACATGGCACTATTAGGATTGTTCATGTTGGGTGTAAGCATCAAAGAGGAGATGATTCAGAAGTGTAATCAGGTCAGAGGTTTATTCAGTAGCACACAGGTGAGGTTACAGCAGCGGGCCCCGCTGAAAGGAGAGGGAGGGCCTCCACAAAGGAGTGATCACAGTTTTTATTCTATGTATGACAATGTATGACGATTTCTGCAGATCATTAAACTGTATTCTTCAAGAAACTCGAGACCAGGCCAGAGTTCTCATTACTGCGCTGCGTAATCTTCGTTATCTTCAGGAGCGTCCCACGCAACGGCAGGGCCCCTCCTGCAGCGGCAGGGCCCCACCTGCAGCGGCAGGGCCCCACCTGTAACCTGGAGGTTCCTAACTTTGTAACCAGCTCATTATTGTGCACTTTTGCAAATGCACAATGTAATCACAGAGTGACCTTTAGAGTGAAAGGAGAAAAACATCCTTTAGAATCAAAACATTCTTAGTACTATTGAAGCGTTTATTAACCTTAGCAGTAGTGCATCAAAATATAGTTTAGTGGTAATACACAAAGCCATGTAGAAATATTCAACAGCACTTTAATGCATATTGTAGTTGTAAGAGGTTAAGAGAAATGAATTGACCTGCTCTGGTGTGACTTTTGTGTGAATGAATACTGCCTCACATTTCTTCTCAAGGTCAGAGGCAGACAGCTTTCGGTTGTGAGGACTACGACTCGGTCAGAGGCTGTGGTAGACCCAGAGACACCACCTTTGGTTGGAACTGGTGACAGTACTTTGGTAATATGCTTAGGAGACCACTCTTCTCTGAAGGGTTTGGGGCTGCATTATCCAGATCCCTGTAGAATTTTCTATGGCAGTGGTAGATGCACCTATTTTTTCCAGATGGACCTGTAAGGCATTTGTTGTTTACACCACTATGCTTTTTTGCAGGATTTGAGAAATCAGTTCCAGATCCCTCCTCATACAGTGCTTTGCCTGCTTTCTCAGGAGGACGTCCCACTGTCTGGGCCCATCAGTGCAGCTTCTGTCTTTAGATGTTTTACAGCAGAGTCTAGTGCCTACAGCAGAGCTTTCCACGTACAGCAGCTGCACTACTGTCCCATCCTTCTTCAGAGACACCCAGGCTTTTAGTTGGGCTTCAGACAGTGACTGACTGTGATGAACCTGAAATTACAAAATGTGTCAGGAATAAATGACTTAGAATTCATAATATATTTCAATATTTGGCCTTTAATGTTTGTTAATATTTTCTAATAATTATTGCGGCAGTGACACCCTAAAAGGCCTTACTTTTATGTTGTGTCTAAGAGGTCAAAACCTAAAAAAAATGAAATCAAGCTTACTTTGTCGAATTATCAGATTGTAACTCGTGATTTAAAGCACGTGTCATAGGACATCAATGATAGTGAAAAATAACATTTAGATTACACGATAATCAGCGTATGTTGTCTTACCTTTGCCATTACGAGCTACATTCCCCGCCGTGAGCATAGCGCTGCGTAGCAGTGACCCAGCCAGACACAAAAAACTGCTAAGTGTCTAGACTTTTGTACGCTTTTAAATCAGCAGCTGTGTATGGGGATACTCCATTTACAACACAGTGCTACAGATCGTGTGGACTGAAATCAGGCAGAGACGACGATTTTGTTAAATCCATGAAAACGGCTGGAGGCAGAAGATATGGGTCGGTATGTAACCCTGCTATTTCTAGCTTCTCTAAATACCGCTCTTTGTGAGCTCCTTCAAGATGGCCGACCTCAGCCGACAGCTGCACAACTTGTTTCTGACCAGAGGCGGTCATTATCAAAGGTAAATTCATTGCCGTTACTTATTGCTTGAAATTTCACGCTCATATACCACTCTCGTCGCTCGTAAGAAACAGCTTCGTAAGAAACAGCTTCGTAAGAAACAGCTTCGTAAGAAACAGCTTCGTAAGAAACAGCTTCGTAAGAAACAGCTTCGTAAGAAACAGCTTCGTAAGAAACAGCTTGGTCCGCCGTCCGTCATGGCGCAGACAGGGTACAAGCCCTGGGCCAGGATAAAATCAGTGAAAGTGTTTTAATAAAGAATGAGTCTGGAACGAACATGGACAGAGTTATTACATCCTCACTTAACTGCACAGACTCTTTATGACCTGTGACCTCACATGAACTCACTCCTCGTGGTCAGACTCACAGAGACTTCACTGCGACAGAATCACTTCACCAAACAAACTAAAGCTCGGACCAATGCTGTTTCTGCTCAGGTTTAAGTTTTATACAGAGACAGAAACAGAGGGAACCCGGGACCCGCCCAAGTTCAGGACGGACACAAACACGGAAATAACGCTTTCATTTGGCGCGGTTTGTAGCAATAAAAATAATAAAAGCTGAGTTTGTAGCTTCCTCCACCACAGCAGAGGCAGATTACCCAGGTTACCTTTGGATTGTGGCTCACTTTGTGTTTTGGAGGCATTTTGTTGTCTTACCGTAAAGCAGCAGGAGACACGCAGTGAAGGTTTTCATCTTTGTTCTTCTGAATCCGAGGAGGCTTTGGAAAATAAAAACTCCACAAACACCAAGCTGAGGCCAACACAGAGAGAGACAAACTAACGATCGAGAATCTAAAGATACAGTTTCCAGTAAGTTTTAATGATGACCAACAGTGAGAGGAGAGAAAGAGAGGAGCAGAGGAGGAACTGCAGCAGGCACGTGCAGAGGGGGGGGCGGAGGGGGCTCGAGCACCTGCCCCTTTGGCCCCCAGCCTCCAAGTGCCCTTTTGGCCCTTGGTCTTTTTTTTTTTTCTTTAAGCCCTCATGTGGCTCTTCATAAGAACATTTATTCATTCATTAATTATTAATAATTTGAAATAAATGACACCACACGGCCCCCAGCAGCTCGTGACCTTTAACCTTTTGCCTCCGTGAGTCACATGACCCTCGCGCAGCTGAAAACAGAGGAGAGAGGGGACTGCGGAGCCAATAAAGAGGGCTCTTATCATTTTTTTGGTCCAGATTCCAGAACTTAAACCCAGTCCAGTCTCTGTGAATGAAAGAACGGTGAGTGAGCTGTTCATGAAAGTGTTACGCCCCACGTTAGATCATTTCTGTTTAAATACAGAGCTTTTGACCGCTGCTTGCTAACCACCTGGATATTTACAAAATGCTTCCATAAAATGCTTTGTGATTGTTGTTGGCATAAAATCTTTTTATTTTTAGACCTGGCTGCTTATAAATAATGGATTGCAGTTAGCATTTAGGCATTTTAATGCAATTAAATTGTGAGAATTTGCTATAATTGTGCAAAAATACGAACTGGTTGGTGATGGGAGCTGGCAAAATGTGATCTGAAAAGAAAAAATGTGATGTCCCAAAATCTTGTTCCCACATAACTTATTTAATTTATTACTAAAAATGTCTAAGGACTTCCTCAGTGCTGGGAATAATTCTCATCTTGTCAGAGCATGGATAAAATTACATTATTTATTATTTAGTTTAGTGTCATGCAGTGTGTGTTTTCTTTACATTTTATATGTTCATTAGTTTTTTACAATTTTCCCCAAATTGTATTAAAAACGTACAGCTTCATCCTTACAGTATTGCAGTATATCACAGTATACACAGAAATGTAACAGCAGACAGGAGCACAGAGGAGCAGACAGGAGCACAGAGGAGCAGACAGGAGCACAGAGGAGCAGACAGGAGCACAGAGGAGCAGAGAGGAGCACAGAGGAGCAGACAGGAGCAGACAGGAGCACAGAGGAGCAGACAGGAGCACAGAGGAGCAGACAGGAGCACAGAGGAGCAGACAGGAGCACAGAGGAGCAGAGAGGAGCAGACAGGAGCACAGAGGAGCAGACAGGAGCACAGAGGAGCAGACAGGAGCACAGAGGAGCGGAGAGGAGCAGACAGGAGCACAGAGGAGCAGACAGGAGCACAGAGGAGAAGACAGGAGCACAGAGGAGCAGACAGGAGCACAGAGGAGCACAGAGGAGCAGACAGGAGCAGACAGGAGCACAGAGGAGCAGACAGGAGCACAGAGGAGCACAGAGGAGCAGACCGGAGCACAGAGGAGCACAGAGGAGCAGACAGGAGCACAGAGGAGCAGACAGGAGCACAGAGGAGCAGACAGGTGCACAGAGGAGCAGACAGGAGCAGACAGGAGCACAGAGGAGCAGACAGGAGCACAGAGGAGCAGACAGAAGCACAGAGGAGCAGACAGGAGCAGACAGGAGCACAGAGGAGCAGACAGGAGCAGACAGGAGCACAGAGGAGCAGACAGGAGCACAGAGGAGCACAGAGGAGCAGACAGGAGCACACAGGAGCAGACAGGAGCACAGAGGAGCAGACAGGAGCACAGAGGAGCAGACAGGAGCACAGAGGAGCACAGAGGAGCAGACCGGAGCACAGAGGAGCAGACAGGAGCACAGAGGAGCAGACAGGAGCACAGAGGAGCAGACAGGTGCACAGAGGAGCAGACAGGAGCAGAGAGGAGCACAGAGGAGCAGACAGGAGCACAGAGGAGCAGACAGAAGCACAGAGGAGCAGACAGGAGCAGACAGGAGCACAGAGGAGCAGACAGGAGCAGACAGGAGCACAGAGGAGCAGACAGGAGCACAGAGGAGCAGACAGGAGCACAGAGGAGCAGACAGGAGCACAGAGGAGCAGACAGGAGCAGACAGGAGCACAGAGGAGCAGACAGGAGCAGACAGGAGCACAGAGGAGCAGAGAGGAGCAGACAGGAGCACAGAGGAGCAGACAGGAGCAGACAGGAGCACAGAGGAGCAGACAGGAGCACAGAGGAGCAAACAGGAGCACAGAGGAGCAGACAGGAGCAGACAGGAGCACAGAGGAGCAGACAGGAGCAGACAGGAGCACAGAGGAGCAGAGAGGAGCAGACAGGAGCACAGAGGAGCAGACAGGAGCAGACAGGAGCACAGAGGAGCAGACAGGAGCAGACAGGAACACAGAGGAGAAGACAGGAGCACAGAGAAGCAGACAGGAGCACAGAGGAGCAGACAGGAACGGACAGGAGCACAGAGGAGCAGACAGGAGCACAGAGGAGCAGACAGGAGCAGACAGGAGCACAGAGGAGCAGACAGGAGCACAGAGGAGCAGACAGGAGCACAGAGGAGCAGACAGGAGCAGACAGGAGCACAGAGAAGCAGACAGGAGCACAGAGGAGCAGACAGGAGCACAGAGGAGCAGACAGGAGCACAGAGGAGCAGACAGGAGCACAGAGGAGCAGACAGGAGCACAGAGGAGCAGACAGGAGCACAGAGGAGCAAACAGGAGCACAGAGGAGCAGACAGGAGCAGACAGGAGCACAGAGGAGCAGACAGGAGCACAGAGGAGCAGACAGGAGCACAGAGGAGCAGAGAGGAGCAGACAGGAGCACAGAGGAGCAGACAGGAGCAGACAGGAGCACAGAGGAGCAGACAGGAGCAGACAGGAACACAGAGGAGCAGACAGGAGCACAGAGAAGCAGACAGGAGCACAGAGGAGCAGACAGGAACGGACAGGAGCACAGAGGAGCAGACAGGAGCACAGAGGAGCAGACAGGAGCAGACAGGAGCACAGAGGAGCAGACAGGAGCACAGAGGAGCAGACAGGAGCAGACAGGAGCACAGAGAAGCAGACAGGAGCAGAAAGGAGCACAGAGGAACAGACAGGAACGGACAGGAGCACAGAGGAGCAGACAGGAGCACAGAGGAGCAGACAGGAGCAGACAGGAGCACAGAGGAGCACAGAGGAGCAGACAGGAGCACAGAGGAGCAGACAGGAGCACAGAGGAGCAAACAGGAGCACAGAGGAGCAAACAGGAGCACAGAGGAGCAGACAGGAGCACAGAGGAGCAGACAGGAGCAGACAGGAGCAGACAGGAGCACAGAGGAGCAGACAGGAGCAGACAGGAGCACAGAGGAGCACAGAGGAGCAGACAGGAGCACAGAGGAGCAGACAGGAGCACAGAGGAGCAAACAGGAGCACAGAGGAGCAAACAGGAGCACAGAGGAGCAGACAGGAGCACAGAGGAGCAGACAGGAGCAGACAGGAGCACAGAGAAGCAGACAGGAGCACAGAGGAGCAGACAGGAGCAGACAGGAACGGACAGGAGCACAGAGGAGCAGACAGGAGCACAGAGGAGCACAGAGGAGCAGACAGGAGCACAGAGGAGCAGACAGGAGCACAGAGGAGCAAACAGGAGCAGACAGGAGCACAGAGGAGCAGACAGGAGCACAGAGGAGCAGACAGGAGCAGACAGGAGCACAGAGGAGCAGACAGGAGCACAGAGGAGCAGACAGGAGCACAGAGGAGCACAGAGGAGCAGAGAGGAGCACAGAGGAGCAGACAGGAGCACAGAGGAGCAGACAGGTGCAGAGAGGAGCATACAGGAGCAAAGAGGAGCAAACAGGAGCACAGAGGAGCAAACAGGAGCACAGAGGAGCAGACAGGAGCACAGAGGAGCAGACAGGTGCACAGAGGAGCAGAGAGGAGCAGACAGGAGCACAGAGGAGCAGACAGGAGCACAGAGGAGCAGACAGGAGCACAGAGGAGCACAGAGGAGCACAAAGGAGCAGACAGGAGCACAGAGGAGCAGAGAGGAGCAGACAGGAGCACAGAGGAGAAGACAGGAGCAGACAGGAGCAGACAGGAGCACAAAGGAGCAGACAGGAGCACAGAGGAGCAGACAGGAGCACAGAGGAGCAGACAGGAGCACAGAGGAGACAGGAGCACAAAGGAGCAGACAGGTGCACAGAGGAGCAGACAGGAGCAGACAGGAGCACAGAGGAGCAGACAGGAGCACAGAGGAGCAGACAGAAGCACAGAGGAGCAGACAGGAGCACAGAGGAGCAGACAGAAGCACAGAGGAGCAGACAGGAGCACAGAGGAGCAGACAGGAGCACAGAGGAGCAGACAGGAGCACAGAGGAGCACAGAGGAGCAGACAGGAGCACAGAGGAGCAGACAGGAGCACAGAGGAGCAGACAGGAGCACAGAGGAGCAGACAGGAGCAGACAGGAGCACAGAGGAGCAGACAGGAGCACAGAGGAGCAGACAGGAGCACAGAGGAGAAGACAGGAGCACAGAGGAGCAGACAGGAGCACAGAGGAGCACAGAGGAGCAGACAGGAGCACAGAGGAGCAGAGAGGAGAAGACAGGAGCACAGAGGAGCAGACAGGAGCACAGAGGAGCAGACAGGAGCACAGAGGAGCAGACAGGAGCAGACAGGAGCACAGAGGAGCAGACAGGAGCACAGAGGAGCAGACAGGAGCAGACAGGAGCACAGAGGAGCAGACAGGAGCACAGAGGAGCAGACAGGAGCAGACAGGAGCACAGAGGAGCAGACAGGAGCAGAGAGGAGCAGACATGAGAAGAGAGGAGCAAACAGGAGAACAGAGGAGCAGACAGGAGCACAGAGGAGCAGACAGGAGCACAGAGGAACAGACAGGAGCACAAAGGAGCAGACAGGAGCACAGAGGAGCAGACAGGAGCAGAGAGGAGCAGACAGGAGCACAGAGGAGCAGACAGGAGCACAGAGGAGCAGACAGGAGCACAGAGGAACAGACAGGAGCACAAAGGAGCAGACAAGAGCACAGAGGAGCAGACAGGAGCACAGAGGAGCAAACAGGAGCACAGAGGAGCAGACAGGAGCAGACAGGAGCACAGAGGAGCAGACAGGAGCAGACAGGAGCACAGAGGAGCAGAGAGGAGCAGACAGGAGCACAGAGGAGCAGACAGGAGCAGACAGGAGCACAGAGGAGCAGACAGGAGCAGACAGGAACACAGAGGAGCAGACAGGAGCACAGAGAAGCAGACAGGAGCACAGAGGAGCAGACAGGAACGGACAGGAGCACAGAGGAGCAGACAGGAGCACAGAGGAGCAGACAGGAGCACAGAGGAGCAGACAGGAGCACAGAGGAGCAGACAGGAGCACAGAGGAGCAGACAGGAGCAGACAGGAGCACAGAGAAGCAGACAGGAGCACAGAGGAGCAGACAGGAACGGACAGGAGCACAGAGGAGCAGACAGGAGCACAGAGGAGCAGACAGGAGCACAGAGGAGCAGACAGGAGCACAGAGGAGCAGACAGGAGCACAGAGGAGCACAGAGGAGCACAGAGGAGCAGACAGGAGCACAGAGGAGCAAACAGGAGCACAGAGGAGCAAACAGGAGCACAGAGGAGCAGACAGGAGCACAGAGTAGCAGACAGGAGCACAGAGGAGCAGAGAGGAGCAGACAGGAGCACAGAGGAGCAGACAGGAACGGACAGGAGCACAGAGGAGCAGACAGGAGCACAGAGGAGCAGACAGGAGCAGACAGGAGCACAGAGGAGCAGACAGGAGCACAGAGGAGCAGACAGGAGCACAGAGGAGCAGACAGGAGCAAACAGGGGCACAGAGGAGCAGACAGGAGCACAGAGGAGCAGACAGGAGCAAACAGGAGCACAGAGGAGCAGACAGGAGCACAGAGGAACAGACAGGAGCAGACAGGAGCACAGAGGAGCAAACAGGAGCAGAGCACAGAGGAACAGACAGGAGCACAGAGGAGCAGACAGGAGCACAGAGGAGCAAACAGGAGCACAGAGGAGCAGACAGGAACAAACAGGAGCACAGAGGAGCAGACAGGAGCACAGAGGAGCACAGAGGAGCAGACAGGACCACAGAGGAGCAGACAGGAGCAGACATGAGCACAGAGAAGCAGACAGGAGCAAACAGGAGCACAGAGGAGCAGACAGGAGCACAGAGGAGCAGACAGGAGCAGACAGGAACACAGAGGAGAAGACAGGAACACAGAGGAGCAGACAGGAGCACAGAGGAGCAGACAGGAGCAGACAGGAGCACAGAGGAGCAGACAGAAGCACAGAGGAGCAGACAGGAGCAGACAGGAGAACAGAGGAGCAGACAGGAGCACAGAGGAGCAGACAGGAGCAGACAGGAGCACAGAGGAGCAGACAGGAGCACAGAGGAGCAGACAGAAGCACAGAGGAGCAGACAGGAGCACAGAGGAGCAGACAGGAGCACAGAGGAGCAGACAGAAACACAGAGGAGCAGACAGGAGCACAGAGGAGCAGACAGGAGCACAGAGGAGCAGACAGGAGCACAGAGGAGCAGACAGGAGCAGACAGGAGCACAGAGAAGCAAACAGGAGCACAGAGGAGCAGACAGGAGCACAGAGGAGCAGACAGGAGCAGACAGGAGCACAGAGGAGCAAACAGGAGCACAGAGGAGCAGACAGGAGCACAGAGGAGCAGACAGGAGCACAGAGAAGCAGACAGGAGCACAGAGGAGCAGACAGGAGCAGACAGGAGCACAGAGGAGCACAGAGGAGCAGACAGGAGCAGACAGGAGCAGACAGGAGCACAGAGGAGCAGACAGGAGCACAGAGGAGCAAACAGGAGCACAGAGGAGCAGACAGGAGCACAGAGGAGCAGACAGGAGCACAGAGAAGCAGACAGGAGCAGACAGGAGCACAGAGGAGCAGACAGGAACGGACAGGAGCACAGAGGAGCAGACAGGAGCACAGAGGAGCAGACAGGAGCACAGAGGAGCAGACAGGAGCAGACAGGAGCACAGAGGAGCACAGAGGAGCAGACAGGAGCAGACAGGAGCACAGAGGAGCAGACAGGAGCACAGAGGAGCAAACAGGAGCACAGAGGAGCAAACAGGAGCACAGAGGAGCAGACAGGAGCACAGAGGAGCAGACAGGAGCAGATAGGAGCACAGAGAAGCAGACAGGAGCACAGAGGAGCAGAGAGGAGCAGACAGGAGCACAGAGGAGCAGACAGGAACGAACAGGAGCACAGAGGAGCAGACAGGAGCACAGAGGAGCAGACAGGAGCACAGAGGAGCAGAGAGGAGCAGACAGGAGCACAGAGGAGCAGACAGGAGCACAGAGGAGCAGACAGGAGCACAGAGGAGCAGACAGGAGCAAACAGGAGCACAGAGGAGCAGACAGGAGCACAGAGGAGCAGACAGGAGCAAACAGGAGCACAGAGGAGCAGACAGGAGCACAGAGGAACAGACAGGAGCAGACAGGAGCACAGAGGAGCAAACAGGAGCACAGAGGAACAGACAGGAGCAGACAGGAGCACAGAGGAGCAGACAGGAGCACAGAGGAACAGACAGGAGCAGACAGGAGCACAGAGGAGCAAACAGGAGCACAGAGGAGCAGACAGGAACAGACAGGAGCACAGAGGAGCAGACAGGAGCACAGAGGAGCACAGAGGAGCAGACAGGAGCACAGAGGAGCAGACAGGAGCAGACATGAGCACAGAGAAGCAGACAGGAGCAAACAGGAGCACAGAGGAGCACAGAGGAGCACAGAGGAGCAGACAGAAGCACAGAGGAGCAGACAGGAGCAGACAGGAACACAGAGGAGAAGACAGGAACACAGAGGAGCAGACAGGAGCACAGAGGAGCAGACAGGAGCACAGAGGAGCAGACAGGAGAAAACAGGAGCACAGAGGAGCAGACAGGAGCACAGAGGAGCAGACAGGAGCAAACAGGAGCACAGAGGAGCAGACAGGAGCACAGAGGAGCAGACAGGAGCACAGAGGAGCAGACAGGAGCAGACAGGAGCACAGAGGAGCAGACAGGAGCACAGAGGAGCAGACAGGAGCAGATGCTTCAGCTGACCAGAGTAAGGGACAGACTACAGGACAGAACTGGAAGAAAAGTTAAAGCAGAAACATATTCACTGAGTTTAAAATGTTCTCTCTCTGTTTTATTTCTTTTGTTAACATTTTGTTTGCAGTTCTTATTTGTTATTAAAGTAAAAAGTGCCTACATATTTGAGTTTGCTGTTTGAGCAGAGTTCTGTGATGTGTGTTAAACCCCTGACAACAGGGGAGAAAGAATCACGAGAGTGATTTAGTGCTGTTTCCCTCATGCAGGGCTTTATTGCAGTGAGGAGCAACGGCGGCATCCCCCTCGTGGTGGTTAAAGCCACGACCAATCGATCCCAGAGCAGGTAAGGCTCATCAACCGATTACCGATGAATTAGATTATTATTACCTTAAATGAAATTACCAAAAATATGAATACAACATGAAATATAATAAACATTTTAACAAACTTTTAACTGTAATTACATTGTTTTAAGGCTCATGTGAATTCATATTTATTGCCAACCTTTTTAGTGTTTTTGCTTTTATTACGACTCGCCTAGATTTTTGTAATGCGTTGTATGCTGGAGTCAGTCAGGCCTCTCTCGGGCGTCTGCAGCTTGTCCAAAATGCAGCAGCACGGCTCTTAACTGGCACCGTAAGCATGAGCACATCTCTCCACTGCTGCCAGTGCGGTTCCCAGTTCATTTCAAAATTCTATTATTTGTCTTTAAACGCTTAAATGGTCTTGCACCAAAATACTTGTCTGACCTGACCCAGCCGTGCTCTCAGGTGATCAGCTGATCAGATCCTGTCAGTCCCAGAAACTAAAAGGAAACCGAGAGGAGAGCGGGCCTTCTCTGTGGCCTCGCCTCTGGAACAGTTTACCTCTGTATGTAAGACGTATGTAAGGCTGATTCACTAAATACTTCTAAGTCTCATTTAAAAACATACTTTTTCTATTTGGCTTTTAACCAAGAGTGAGTTGTTGTCTTGTTGATTATATTTTGTTTGTTTGACTGTTTTTTCTCTAGTTTTTAATTCTTTTTCACTGTTTTAATGTAATTTGTTGTGTACAGCACTTTGGTCAACCTTGTTGTTGTTTTTAAAGCGCTTTATAAATAAATTTGGATTGGATTTTTAACCTTTTACCTCTTTAAATTAAATCACATTATGAATTAAATCATCGTATAGAACAGGGGTCACCAACTAAAATTCACCGAGGTCCAATTGGTGAAAATTTTCTCGCACGAAAGGTCCGGAGCATCACAATGTTGATTTGTACCTCAGAAATAAATAAATAAAATCATTGTAGTCACATCAGTGTCTACATTATGGCAATAGCATTTTGCTAACATAAGCATCAGTTTAAAACTAGGGGATATCAAATAATAAAATAAAAAAGTTTTTTTTTCTTATGTAAATCTAATACAGTTAAAAAAATCAAACAAAATGCTTTTATAATGGTCCTTGGCTCAGAACACAGGAGACACAGGAGTTTAGAGCTGACCTCTGTCTCTCTCATTTCTCCGCTGTCTGTCTCACAGTCACCGCTCCATATGTTTCCAAATCCTCACATCTGATTGGTTGATAGCGTCACACGCAAGATTTTCTGTCTTCTTTTACGCAGGAGACGATTCACCCATTAAAACTAAAGTGGAACGTACTGCGCCTCAAAACACAGGTTTCCTCTTAATTCTCTGGTGAATATGAGGCAGCTCTGTCCTCTGTGGGACAGAGAGACACCGAGAGGAGAGGGGTGAGCTGTGGGACAGAGGGACACCGAGAGGAGAGGGGTGAGCTGTGGGACAGAGGGACACCGAGAGGAGAGGGGTGAGCTGTGGGACAGAGGGACACCGAGAGGAGAGGGGTGAGCTGTGGGACAGAGAGACACTGAGAGGAGAGGGGTGAGCTGTGGGACAGAGGGACACCGAGAGGAGAGGGGTGAGCTGTGGGACAGAGGGACACCGAGAGGAGAGGGGTGAGCTGTGGGACAGAGGGACACCGAGAGGAGAGGGGTGAGCTGTGGGACAGAGGGACACCGAGAGGAGAGGGGTGAGCTGTGGGACAGAGGGACACCGAGAGGGGAGGGGTGAGCTGTGGGACAGAGGGACACCGAGAGGAGAGGGGTGAGCTGTGGGACAGAGGGACACCGAGAGGAGAGGGGTGAGCTGTGGGACAGAGGGACACCGAGAGGAGAGGGGTGAGCTGTGGGACAGAGGGACACCGAGAGGGGAGGGGTGAGCTGTGGGACAGAGGGACACCGAGAGGAGAGGGGTGAGCTGTGGGACAGAGGGACACCGAGAGGAGAGGGGTGAGCTGTGGGACAGAGGGACACCGAGAGGAGAGGGGTGAGCTGTGGGACAGAGGGACATCGAGAGGAGAGGGGTGAGCTGTGGGACAGAGGGACACCGAGAGGAGAGGGGTGAGCTGTGGGACAGAGGGACACCGAGAGGAGAGGGGTGAGCCGTGGGACAGAGGGACACCGAGAGGAGAGGGGTGAGCTGTGGGACAGAGAGACACCGAGAGGAGAGGGGTGAGCTGTGGGACAGAGGGACACCGAGAGGGGAGGGGTGAGCTGTGGGACAGAGGGACACCGAGAGGAGAGGGGTGAGCTGTGGGACAGAGGGACAGACACCGAGAGGAGAGGGGTGAGCTGTGGGACAGAGGGACATCGAGAGGAGAGGGGTGAGCTGTGGGACAGAGGGACACCGAGAGGGGAGGGGTGAGCTGTGGGACAGAGAGACACCGAGAGGAGAGGGGTGAGCTGTGGGACAGAGGGACACCGAGAGGAGAGGGGTGAGCTGTGGGACAGAGGGACATCGAGAGGAGAGGGGTGAGCTGTGGGACAGAGGGACACCGAGAGGGGAGAGCCGCTCACAGCCTGTGTCGCCTCCTCTCTCGCCGCTCTGTAAAAACCAAACTTAAGTGTGTTGTAAAGGGAACAGTCCTGTCCCTCCGACCTCAGTCTGGACCTACTCCTCTCATTTTGTTGGACAGTAACAGAAAACACAGCTGATTTAACCCCGCACTGTTCATGTTAAAGTTTTAAAGCAGCCAGGATACGATGCTGCTGACGCGCTCTGAGAGAGGCGCCGCTGCTGAACGGGTTCGGGTCCGCGGAGTGGGACAGAGGTTCGGGTCCGGATGGGAGGGCATCTGGGTCTGGTCACCTATTAACGACCTCTGGTATAGAAGCATGTTGTACTATTTATACATATCACATGTGCAGAGAGTTTCTGAGACTGTGTCATGAAAAGTTGTGTTGTAAACAGAGTTGTTTGTTTGTTAAAGCAGCACAGTGCACTGTTTAACAACAAACTACACACAGGCTACAGACAACTGCTGACGGTGTTACTCTCTCTACAGTCAGATAAAACTCTTTACAATGCACCAGGATACAGTAAATACTGTCTGTTATATTATTTTTCCAGGGGAGGACCCAGGCCTCTGTGGATCAGTCACATACTGAGTGAATATAACTCATGCTGCTGTGTGTGCTCCAGACGTCAGGGCTCAGCTCCTGACCTGTGGAGGTACAACCATCCTGGCTCCGCCCCTGCTACAACAATGAAATGCAGATGTCCAGTAAAATATATTTATTTCTAATATCACAATAAAAGAGCACACAGTAAAACACATGAATGAATAAAATAACTCTGATATAAAATGACAGAGCTGTAAAAGCAGCAGGAGCAGAGCAGGAGCTGTATCTTTGGAGGCGTGATAATAAAATCTGTGTATGAACAGTAAAATCTATAAAGCTAACTGTAAAGAGCTGAAGGATGAGTCTGTGTCAGGCTTTCTGTGTGAAGGACCAGCAGGGGGCGCCTCAGCGTCCTGGGAACACAGATACAGGTCATGATTTTACTGAAGGCAGTTATTAATACTTTATGTTCATAATCATATAGTTTTATAGTTTCATCTTTGTTTGTAGAAGTGACAGGTACAGGAGCTCAGTAACTTTGGGCCTTAGGCGGGCTCCACCCTGGACAGGGGCCAACTGTCTCAGAGCTGACACAGCATTCACTCACATTCACTCACTCACATTCACTCACATTCACTCACTCACATTCACTCACATTCACTCACATTCATTCACTCACATTCACTCACATTCATTCACTAGGGGACATTTAGTCACCAGTTCACCCTAACACATTTGTGAGTTTGGACGGTGAGCTCCCACTGTAACAGGGAGGACATGGAGACTCTACCCAGAGAGATCCCAGGGAGGCACTAACCACTCTGCCACTCTGCCACACATATAGTCTATGTAATGTTATTGCTCTAAGCTGATCTAGAATCAGTTGTGTTCAGTCGTTGGCCCTCGCCACCGCGACCCGGCGCTGGGACAGATATTCTGAGAGTTGCCAAAATTGTTGAGGTGGCTCTTTAAAAATGTAAAAATGTGACATATTTTGATGGATCCATAGGATTACATTGTAGAGGATTTCCAATCGAATATAAAGAGGGGTTTTCTTTGTTATGGCAAAACCGTACAAAATAAGGCCTGGGTCCTATTGACTTTTCTTGTTTGATTGGGGTGACAAGCTGGATTTTTGCACCAAATTTCATCATTTTTCAAAGAACTACATTTCATCATCACCATAGCAACACTGCAATATGACACGAGTCTCGTTTACTTTTTTTTAAAAAGTGGGCCACGTAAAGAAATTTTCTGCTGGATTTTGTGAATAAAATATATATATATATATATATATATATATATATATATATATATATATATATATATATATATAAATATATATATATATGTGGAAGGACAGGTTGCTCCTGTGTCACTTTGTTATGTACATTATTTTTCTGCCTGATTGGATCCATAATGTTACAATATGTGATGTTTGTATTGACTTCAACTATAGAGACTTTATTTAGCAAATCTGTTAAAACAAATGTGTTATCACTCAACACAAGGAAGAACATCAGAACTCAAATATGCCTGAGGAAAGATTTTAAATATTTCTCTGTGTATAGTATAAACAGTGAGGCTTAATCACAAATGTATTTTATTATGCAAATCATTTAAATCATCTGCTGTGTTACTTCATCAGCCAGCTGATGGTGATCTGTTTTGTTTCCTACAAATAAGCTTTTAAATAGAAATACTATGGTGCATGTGTAACGCCTGTGTTAATGTAGGTGTGAGTGGTATCACTGTGCATATCCTGTAAGTACGCTGTATTATCCAGGTTCATCCTCTCACTTATCATTTACTGACAAAAGACAAAATCATGCTGTGTTGTCCTGAAATAATGGTTTAACACATCTCCATCCAGACTGTAGTGAACGTATCAGACAGACTGTAGTGAACGTATCAGTCAGACTGTAGTGAACGTATCAGACAGACTGTAGTGAATGTATCAGACAGACTGTAGTGAACGTATTAGTCAGACTGTAGTGAACGTATTAGACTGTAGTGAACGTATTAGACAGACTGTAGTGAACGTATTAGACTGTAGTGAACGTATTAGTCAGACTGTAGTGAACGTATCAGTCAGACTGTAGTGAACGTATCAGACAGACTGTAGTGAACGTATCAGACTGTAGTGAACGTATCAGTCAGACTGTAGTGAACGTATCAGACAGACTGTAGTGAACGTATCAGACAGACTGTAGTGAACTTAGTCAGACTGTAGTGAACGTATTAGTCAGACTGTAGTGAACGTATTAGTCAGACTGTAGTGAACGTATCAGACAGACTGTAGTGAACGTATCAGACAGACTGTAGTGAATGTATCAGACAGACTGTAGTGAACGTATTAGTCAGACTGTAGTGAACGTATCAGACAAACTGTAGTGAACGTATCAGACAGACTGTAGTGAACGTATCAGACAGACTGTAGTGAACGTATCAGACAGACTGTAGTGAACGTATCAGTCAGACTGTAGTGAACGTATCAGACAGACTGTAGTGAACGTATTAGTCAGACTGTACTGAACGTATCAGTCAGACTGTAGTAAACGTATCAGACAGACTGTAGTGATTGTATTAGTCAGACTGTAGTGAACGTATTAGTCAGACTGTAGTGAACGTATCAGACAGACTGTAGTGAACGTATTAGTCAGACTGTAGTGAACGTATCAGACAGACAGTAGTGAACACATCAGACAGACTGTAGTGAACGTATCAGACAGACTGTAGTGAACGTATTAGTCAGACTTTAGTGAACGTATTAGTCAGACTGTAGTGAACGTATTAGTCAGACTGTAGTGAACGTATCAGACAGACTGTAGTGAACGTATTAGACTGTAGTGAACGTATCAGACAGACTATAGTGAACGTATCAGACAGACTGTAGTGAACGTATCAGACAGACTGTAGTGAACGTATTAGACAGACTGTAGTGAACGTATTAGTCAGACTGTAGTGAACGTATCAGACAGACTGTAGTGAACGTATCAGACAGACTGTAGTGAACGTATTAGACTGTAGTGAACGTATTAGACAGACTGTAGTGAACGTATCAGACAGACTGTAGTGAACGTATCAGACAGACTGTAGTGAACGTATCAGACAGACTGTAGTAAACGTATTAGACAGACTGTAGTGAACGTATCAGACAGACTGTAGTGAACGTATCAGACAGACTGTAGTGAACGTATTAGACTGTAGTGAACGTATCAGTCAGACTGTAGTGAACGTAATAGACTGTAGTGAACGTATTAGTCAGACTGTAGTGAACGTATTAGACAGACTGTAGTGAACGTATCAGTCAGACTGTAGTGAACGTATTAGTCAGACTGTAGTGAACGTATCAGACAGACTGTAGTGAACGTATTAGTCAGACTGTAGTGAACGTATCAGACAGACAGTAGTGAACACATCAGACAGACTGTAGTGAACGTATCAGACAGACTGTAGTGAACGTATTAGTCAGACTGTAGTGAACGTATTAGTCAGACTGTAGTGAACGTATTAGTCAGACTGTAGTGAACGTATCAGACAGACTGTAGTGATTGTATTAGTCAGACTGTAGTGAACGTATTAGTCAGACTGTAGTGAACGTATCAGACAGACTGTAGTGAACGTATTAGTCAGACTGTAGTGAACGTATCAGACAGACTGTAGTGAACGTATTGGACAGACTGTAGTGAACGTATCAGACAGACTGTAGTGAACATATCAGACAGACTGTAGTGAACGTATCAGTCAGACTGTAGTGAACGTATTAGTCAGACTGTACTGAACGTATCAGTCAGACTGTAGTGAACGTATCAGTCAGACTGTAGTGAACGTATCAGACAGACTGTAGTGAACGTATCAGACTGTAGTGAACGTATCAGTCAGACTGTAGTGAACGTATCAGACAGACTGTAGTGAACGTATCAGACAGACTGTAGTGAACTTAGTCAGACTGTAGTGAACGTATTAGTCAGACTGTAGTGAACGTATTAGTCAGACTGTAGTGAACGTATCAGACAGACTGTAGTGAACGTATCAGACAGACTGTAGTGAATGTATCAGACAGACTGTAGTGAACGTATTAGTCAGACTGTAGTGAACGTATCAGACAAACTGTAGTGAACGTATCAGACAGACTGTAGTGAACGTATCAGACAGACTGTAGTGAACGTATCAGACAGACTGTAGTGAACGTATCAGACAGACTGTAGTGAACGTATCAGACAGACTGTAGTGAACGTATTAGACTGTAGTGAACGTATTAGACAGACTGTAGTGAACGTATCAGACAGACTGTAGTGAACGTATCAGACAGACTGTAGTGAACGTATCAGACAGACTGTAGTAAACGTATTAGACAGACTGTAGTGAACGTATCAGACAGACTGTAGTGAACGTATCAGACAGACTGTAGTGAACGTATTAGACTGTAGTGAACGTATCAGTCAGACTGTAGTGAACGTAATAGACTGTAGTGAACGTATTAGTCAGACTGTAGTGAACGTATTAGACAGACTGTAGTGAACGTATCAGTCAGACTGTAGTGAACGTATTAGTCAGACTGTAGTGAACGTATCAGACAGACTGTAGTGAACATATTAGTCAGACTGTAGTGAACGTATCAGACAGACAGTAGTGAACACATCAGACAGACTGTAGTGAACGTATCAGACAGACTGTAGTGAACGTATTAGTCAGACTGTAGTGAACGTATTAGTCAGACTGTAGTGAACGTATTAGTCAGACTGTAGTGAACGTATCAGACAGACTGTAGTGATTGTATTAGTCAGACTGTAGTGAACGTATTAGTCAGACTGTAGTGAACGTATCAGACAGACTGTAGTGAACGTATTAGTCAGACTGTAGTGAACGTATCAGACAGACTGTAGTGAACGTATTGGACAGACTGTAGTGAACGTATCAGACAGACTGTAGTGAACATATCAGACAGACTGTAGTGAACGTATCAGTCAGACTGTAGTGAACGTATTAGTCAGACTGTACTGAACGTATCAGTCAGACTGTAGTGAACGTATCAGTCAGACTGTAGTGAACGTATCAGACAGACTGTAGTGAACGTATCAGACTGTAGTGAACGTATCAGTCAGACTGTAGTGAACGTATCAGACAGACTGTAGTGAACGTATCAGACAGACTGTAGTGAACTTAGTCAGACTGTAGTGAACGTATTAGTCAGACTGTAGTGAACGTATTAGTCAGACTGTAGTGAACGTATCAGACAGACTGTAGTGAACGTATCAGACAGACTGTAGTGAATGTATCAGACAGACTGTAGTGAACGTATTAGTCAGACTGTAGTGAACGTATCAGACAAACTGTAGTGAACGTATCAGACAGACTGTAATGAACGTATCAGACAGACTGTAGTGAACGTATCAGACAGACTGTAGTGAACGTATCAGACAGACTGTAGTGAACGTATCAGACAGACTGTAGTGAACGTATCAGTCAGACTGTAGTGAACGTATCAGACAGACTGTAGTGAACGTATCAGACAGACTGTAGTGAACGTATCAGACAGACTGTAGTGAATGTATCAGACAGACTGTAGTGAACGTATTAGTCAGACTGTACTGAACGTATCAGACAGACTGTAGTGAACGTATCAGACAGACTGTAGTGAACGTATCAGACAGACTGTAGTGAACGTATTAGACTGTAGTGAACGTATCAGACAGACTGTAGTGAACGTATCAGACAGACTGTAGTGAACGTATCCGACAGACTGTAGTGAACGTATCAGACAGACTGTAGTGAACGTATCAGTCAGACTGTAGTGAACGTATTAGACAGACTGTAGTGAATGTATCAGTCAGACTGTAGTGAACGTATCAGTCAGACTCTAGTGAACGTATTAGTCAGACTGTAGTGACCGTATTAGACAGACTGTAGTGAATGTATCAGTCAGACTGTAGTGAACGTATCAGTCAGACTGTAGTGAACGTATCAGACAGACTGTAGTGAACGTATTAGTCAGACTGTAGTGAACGTATCAGTCAGACTGTAGTGAACGTATCAGACAGACTGTAGTGAACGTATTAGTCAGACTGTAGTGAACGTATCAGACAGACTGTAGTGAACGTATTAGTCAGACTGTAGTGAACGTATCAGACAGACTGTAGTGAACACATCAGACAGACTGTAGTGAACGTATCAGACAGACTGTAGTGAACGTATTAGTCAGACTGTAGTGAACGTATTAGTCAGACTGTAGTGAACGTATCAGACAGACTGTAGTGAACGTATTAGTCAGACTGTAGTGAACGTATCAGACAGACTGTAGTGAACGTATCAGTCAGACTGTAGTGAACGTATCAGGCAGACTGTAGTGAACGTATCAGACAGACTGTAGTGAAGGTATTAGTCAGACTGTAGTGAACGTATTAGTCAGACTGTAGTGAACGTATCAGACAGACTGTAATGAATGTATTAGACAGACTGTAGTGAATGTATCAGACAGACTGTAGTGAACGTATCAGACAGACTGTAGTGAACGTATTAGTCAGACTGTAGTGAACGTATCAGTCAGACTGTAGTGAACGTATCAGTCAGACTGTAGTGAACGTATCAGTCAGACTGTAGTGAACGTATCAGACAGACTGTAGTGAACGTATTAGTCAGACTGTAGTGAACGTATCAGACAGATTGTAGTGAACGTATCAGACAGACTGTAGTGAACGTATCAGACAGACTGTAGTGAACGTATCAGACAGACTGTCGTGAACTTATCAGACAGACTGTCGTGAACGTATCAGTCAGACTGTAGTGAACGTATCAGTCAGACTGTAGTGAACGTATCAGTCAGACTGTAGTGAACGTATTAGTCAGACTGTAGTGAATGTATCAGACAGACTGTAGTGAACGTATCAGATAGACTGTCGTGAACGTATCAGACAGACTGTCGTGAACGTATCAGTCAGACTGTAGTGAACGTATTAGTCAGACTGTAGTGAATGTATCAGACAGACTGTAGTGAACGTATCAGACAGACTGTCGTGAACGTATCAGACAGACTGTAGTGAACGTATCAGTCAGACTGTAGTGAACGTATCAGTCAGACTGTAGTGAACGTATCAGACAGACTGTAGTGAACGTATCAGACAGACTGTAGTGAACGTATCAGACAGACTGTAGTGAACGTATCAGTCAGACTGTAGTGAACGTATCAGTCAGACTGTAGTGAACGTATCAGACAGACTGTAGTGAACGTATCAGACAGACTGTAGTGAAGGTATCAGACAGACTGTAGTGAACGTATTAGTCAGACTGTAGTGAACGTATCAGACAGACTGTAGTGAAGGTATCAGACAGACTGTAGTGAACGTATTAGTCAGACTGTAGTGAACGTATCAGACAGACTGTAGTGAACGTATCAGTCAGACTGTAGTGAACGTATCAGACAGACTGTAGTGAACGTATCAGACAGACTGTAGTGAACGTATCAGACAGACTGTAGTGACTGTGACTGATCTTGCATAAGTAGTGTAACACGTCCAGGTGATAAACATTCAGTTGGCTGACAGACAACATTTGTACCAGACAGAAGTTACTGTATCAGGCTTAGTACATTTTACATATAAGGGTCATGGCATTTTACTCAGGCTCTTTACATTTTACATTTTGAACCGAGTGCATTCTATTTAACTGGCGTACTGCATTTTTCTGTATCAAGCTGAGGACATTGTTCGTATCAAGCTCATAGCATTTTATGTATGTAACTTTAGTGCGTTTTAACTGGTGTTGTACATTTTATATTTCAAGCTTACTGCGTTTTACCTATGAGGCTCAGTGCAGTTTACATATCAGGATGAGCGCATTGAACGCAACACCCAGGATTTCCAGTACATGTGTATCCACTGCATTGTGTGCCACTGCTGAATGACCACGCCAACCATTGCCTACTGGATATGTCTTCACTCCGCCGTGCCGGGCTGAGCAGCTCATCAAGAGCATGCACGGAAAGTATGAGTTTGTGTGATAAAAGCCATTATTCTGCCTAATCAGAAGCATAAGGACAAAAACAAACTGTTTAATATTATTCACTATGGAGTTTACTTCACTTCATGGGTTTTTCCTCTACAACGGAGAGGTAGTTGGGCACGAAATAGCTATATGAGTGTAATAAATGTTGAATCATGTCTGTCATTGTTTCTGCAACCTACAGTTAAAGTAAATAACCTACTGAGTAAAGGATATAATGAGCAAGAATGAGTAAATATTATGATGAAAAATGTTGGTACGTAGTGACATTACTTAGAAAATGTTGATCATGTGAGTTGTCTGAGGCAGGATTACTGTGTTTTTCGTGGCTGGCCTAGTGTTTTGTACGTCGCTGGCTCAGTGTGTTTTATGTAGCTGGATAAGTGCGTGGTACGTAGTTGGATAAATGTTTACGACGTCTGTGGCATTGCCATGGCAAAACCGTACAAAATAGGGCATGGGTCCCATTGAGATTTTTGATAGGGGGGATGAGTTGTACTTGTGTGCCAAATTTCATCCCATTTAGAAAAACTACATTATTTGCAGTTCCATAGGGAACACTGTGACTTTTTGGTTCACGGCGTGAACTTTGAAAAACATATGGGTACCTTTTTTCTCCAAATGGAACATTTTCTATGTAGACGTGTTCAGACCTGTTGGTGGAATAAATCTGTAGAATTTTTGGGAAATCGGAGTTTGCATGTGAGAACGGCGGCAATTTCTGAGTACACGCCAATCCAAAAAAAACTGGCAATGATCGTAAAAGATTTTACAAAAACTTGCATAACTTCTCTAGATAACTTTGACCTATTTTGAGTTTGTTCAGATAAATGCACTGGGAGGAGTTTGTAAAAGTAGGACGCATACAAAAAGTGCTGAGTCAGCTTTTCAGGATTTCAACTGAAAATTGTCGGCTTCCTGTTTGCTGCACAGTGGCTCACTTTTGGCTTGTCATGTCACGATGTTGCTGTGTAGCAAATGTGGTGGTTCTACACCGAAAAACGTTTTTGTCTCCATCCCATTGGCGTAATGCATTTTCACTTTTCATGGGGGTGCTGTTGCGCCTTTTTAGTGTGGTTATCTATGCAACATATATCAAAAATTTCATTTTCACATGAATTTTGGGCAAAATTTTGTGATTTTTTCATAAATGTTCAGAGGGTCAAATTTGTGATTGTTTCACAGACAAAACCTCTTGTTACAGAAACAATATGTGCCATTTGCACGTCGGGGTCAGTGTGTGATTACAATAGGCCCTACGCCACCTCTAATTAAAGCTGCTATGGGTAATGATAGGCCCTCTCCTGCCACGACCGCAGCTGGGGCAGAGAAGAGACCATGTTGCCAAAAAATTCTGTTTACTTTTAAAAACCTGTGACATAACTCATAACTGTGTCGTAGTATTAAATAGAATGGAATTCCCATTGGAATAAAATGGCAGAATTTGACCATCGACCAACTTTTACACCAAATTTCACTAGTTTTCCTTGGACTATTATTTTTTTGTTTCTCTATAGAGATTTTTTTTTTTTTTTTGTATAAAAAAGAGTATTTCAGTCATTGCCATGGCAACACGGTAAAAATGTGACATGGGTGTCATTGACTTTTTTGATCGGGGTCACATAAAGAATTTTTCTGCCAAGTTGCGTACATTGTTGTTGAATAACTTTTGATGTCCCACTTCTCTAGATGATGTTGAGTGATTTTGAGCTCAGTTGGTTAAACGCCCAAAAAAAGAGTTTGTAAAAGTATGATGTGTGCAGATTTCAATCTAAGATGGCCGACTTCCAGTTTGTCAGGGGGCATGAGAATTTGAGGCAAAATCTGGTGACTTTTCATAAATGTTCAGGGGTCAGATTAGCGATCCATTAATGAATATTTCTACAAATTACTTTGCATATTACCATTAAACTTATATTTTGATGTAGTACTGCTAAAGTTAATAACGCTTCAATGTTAGTCATAATAATACTTGGGTCTTATGTGATGTTTTTTTTCTTTCACTGTAAGGTCACCCTACACTTAGGAGCATTGCTTATTCCAAATATGGCACACATAATGAGCTGGTTATAAAGTTATCAGACTTGAGGCTGCAGGTGGGAGCGTCATACATAATATAAAAAGCTTAGGACACTCCTCTGTGGCAGTGCGCTCTCTCTCCTTTCAGCGGGGCCTGCTGCTGTAACCTCACCTGTGTGATACTGAATAAACCTTCTGACTTGAATACATTTCTGAATCATCATCCTCTTTGATGCCTACACCACAAATGAACAATTCTAACAGACTCTGTGGAGGCTTTAGGTCTCTTTTATAAAGTCAGGTTTATTCAGAAACTCTGAAAGTCTGAGGCAGTGACTTCTGACTCATCACAAACTCGTCACACAGAGATCGGCTTCACTCGACCGAGTTCAGAAACACTCGGGAGATGGAGCAGTGGATTCTGGGATAGCTCCTCGCTCCTTGCTGTTGGTAAGGAACGTCTGGAGCTTCCTATGCTAAAGGAGCTATTTAAGGAAGCAATGAAGCTCCTTTCCCTACCTCCTTCCTTAATGAGAAAATAATCTGGACAGTTCTTATCATGGAGGACGATGATAAGGACTAGAGAGTTCCTTGACAATTAGGTCTTTTTGGATTCAACCTTGGTCGAACCCTGGGCATTTGGAGCTAGCTTTGTTAGTGGGATGGTTGTTGCTGTATTTGCTATGCTCCCAATGATCGCTCCTACTTTGCTGGCTTCCAAATAGTAGCTCCAATGCTAGCTCTCAAAATATCAGCTCTCAACCACTCTCTCACTGATTTTTTGTTGTTGTTAATTTTGTGTTTTTTTAATGGTTTGTTTTACCCAATAAAAAGTGTTTTTATATTTGTTAAAATTAAATAAAAGTTATATTTTTGTACACTACCCTACTCCTGTATTCACTGGTAAATCGTACCTGTAGCTTTGTTTCAATAGGGAACCCTCTGTCTTGTTTTCTCCCATTTAGTTTTTTTTATTTTTTTTATTTTAATTTACAGACCAGTGGGCCCTAGGCCCCGCCCTCGGTTAACAAACTGGGCCTTTTTCCCCCCTGTTACATATGAGCTGTCTGTGGATTTAGTTAAGTCTTTAGTTAAGTCTTTAGTTAAGTCTGTAGTTAAGTCTTTAGTTAAGTCTGTAGTTAAGTCTTTAGTTAAGTCTGTAGTTAAGTCTTTAGTTAAGTCTGTAGTTAAGTCTTTAGTTAAGTCTTTAGTTAAGTCTGTAGTTAAGTCTGTAGTTAAGTCTTTAGTTAAGTCTGTAGTTAAGTCTGTAGTTAAGTCTTTAGTTAAGTCTGTAGTTAAGTCTTTAGTTAAGTCTGTAGTTAAGTCTGTAGTTAAGTCTTTAGTTAAGTCTGTAGTTAAGTCTGTAGTTAAGTCTTTAGTTAAGTCTGTAGTTAAGTCTTTAGTTAAGTCTGTAGTTAAGTCTGTAGTTAAGTCTTTAGTTAAGTCTGTAGTTAAGTCTGTAGTTAAGTCTTTAGTTAAGTCTGTAGTTAAGTCTTTAGTTAAGTCTGTAGTTAAGTCTGTAGTTAAGTCTTTAGTTAAGTCTGTAGTTAAGTCTTTAGTTAAGTCTGTAGTTAAGTCTGTAGTTAAGTCTTTAGTTAAGTCTGTAGTTAAGTCTGTAGTTAAGTCTTTAGTTAAGTCTTTAGTTAAGTCTTTAGTTAAAGGTATTAGGGAGGATCTTTATAAATTCATTTTTTGCAATATTTATTAAAACTACTTTCATTGCCCTGTATAAGGCTTATAAATTGGTGTATTAGAAAATATAATAATAATATTAATAAACTGTGGACTCTGTGGGACTTAAAAAACCTCATCCAATCGTTTTCGTCATGAGTACGTTAACCATTGTTCCAGGGACTCGCCATTCATTCGTTCATCTTCCTGGTTATCTTCACTGTGTTAGTTATCACAAGTTATCTTCCTAGGTCCTCATTCGTCTCTGCTGGGACTCTGAGGACCTCGGGGACAGGTCTCCGCTGGGACTGTGAGGACCTCGGGGACAGGTCTCCGCTGGGACTGTGAGGACCTCAGGGACAGGTCTCCGCTGGGACTCTGAGGACCTCAGGGACAGGTCTCCGCTGGGACTCTGAGGACCTCAGGGACAGGTCTCCGCTGGGACTCTGAGGACCTCGGGGACAGGTCTCCGCTGGGACTCTGAGGACCTCGGGGACAGGTCTCCGCTGGGACTCTGAGGACCTCGGGGACAGGTCTCCGCTGGGACTCTGAGGACCTCGGGGACAGGTCTCTGCTGGGACTCTGAGGACCTCAGGGACAGGTCTCCGCTGGGACTGTGAGGACCTCGGGGACAGGTCTCTGCTGGGACTCTGAGGACCTCGGGGACAGGTCTCCGCTGGGACTGTGAGGACCTCGGGGACAGGTCTCTGCTGGGACTCTGAGGACCTCGGGGACAGGTCTC
The DNA here is from genome assembly GCA_020698575.1 of Bostrychus sinensis. Classification (NCBI taxonomy): domain Eukaryota; kingdom Metazoa; phylum Chordata; class Actinopteri; order Gobiiformes; family Eleotridae; genus Bostrychus; species Bostrychus sinensis. The sequence goes on from CM036252.1 coordinate 734,961, forward strand.
TGCTGGGACTCTGAGGACCTCGGGGACAGGTCTCTGCTGGGACTCTGAGGACCTCGGGGACAGGTCTCTGCTGGGACTCTGAGGACCTCGGGGACAGGTCTCTGCTGGGACTCTGAGGACCTCAGGGACAGGTCTCTGCTGGGACTCTGAGGACCTCGGGGACAGGTCTCCGCTGGGACTCTGAGGACCTCAGGGACAGGTCTCTGCTGGGACTCTGAGGACCTCGGGGACAGGTCTCTGCTGGTCCCAGAGTCAGGACTAAACTCTGGAACAGTCTCCTGTCGATGTTAGACCTCTGCTCTGACAATGTTCAAGTCCAGACTTAAAACTGTTCTTTTTAGCTCTGCGTATGACAAATGAAAGTGTTTTATCTGCACTCTTAATTATAATTTTTAAATTGGATATTACTAATAATAATAATAATTCTTGTCTCTGTACTTTTAACTTTAACTATTGTTTTTTCTGCACAGCACTTTGATTTCTCTGTGTATGAGTTGTGCATACAAATAAACTTGCCTTGGCTTTTGTTTGAAACTGTGAAAAAGCCTTTAATAAATTCATTTATTCATCTTCCACTTTTTTAGCGGCCAGGCTGAGACAGGAACACTCACAGACAGACGTTCACTCTCACATTCATTCACTCGGGGACATTTAGAGTCAGCAGTTCACCCTAACACATGCATGAGTTTGGGCGGTGGGAGGAAGAACCCAGAGTGGCCCCACAGTGACACAGGGAGGCCCTGCAGACTCCACGCTGACAGATCACTGCTGGGCCCAGGATGGAACTTAACTCCTCACTGAGTTCATCCTGAATCTCACACAAAGTTTCTTACCCAGATTTCTGTAGTTTTAACTAATGTGGCCTAAAACATGTTCTTCTCCAGGATCTGCACTATCAGCCTCAACAAAAAAGTGCTGAGATTAGAGCTTTACATTTCCTGTAATGTTTGACCTGTGTGTACAGGAGGAGACAGCACCACCTTGTGATGAAAACAGGTAACATCAACCAGTTATGAGAAATAAAAATAAAAGAGGATTTATAATGAACAAGTTTCACAGCTGACATTTTTCACCTGGTTACATATAAATAAAACAAATGCTTTTCCAGAAGTAAATACAGTTTATTCTGAGAGCGCTGTTTAATCACAAAACACACAAACATCAATAAAAACTGGAAAGCGTGAAAATATGAGTTATATACGGTTCATATTTTTAATGCAGCAGCAGCAGCAGCAGCCAGCAGGGGGCAGCGTCTGTGCTCAGTCCACAGTGACATGAGTCTGTCTGAGTTCTCTGATGCTGCTGTAGGTCTGGTTTGGGTCCATGGTGTCCACAGAGAGGCTCTGGTAAGTGGAGTCTGCAGGTTCACAGTCTGGACGGAGGTTCTCATACATCTCAGTCTGAAAAACCAAGAAAACAAAAGCCTCGTTTATTCTGCTCACGTTAACAAAAACAAACAAAAGCTGTCTGTAAAAGTCACCTCTGCTCTGGAGCCGCCGGAGTTCACTGTGGTTTCCTGATCTGTTAAAACAAAGCAGCTTTATCAGAATCAGAGACAGACCTATCCCAGCAACTATGGGCCTTAGACAGAGGACAGTTAGAGACACACACAGAGACATTCACCCTCACCTTCACTCACTAGGGGCTGTTAGAGTCCCCACAGTAACACAGGGAGGACATGCAGACTCCACCCACCTCCTCCTCACTGGGAGGCACGAGCACTAACCACTCTGCCACCGGGCCCCTGTCATTTGACTCAGTGTCTCTGTGTCTGCAGGGATTTGTGCACGATGTGAAGAAATATAAGCGTTCTAGATCATGAACTGATGAATACAGATTTAATGTTCAGCTGAGCTGAAGCCTATGCAGTGACGGCTCCTGACAAATCTCATAAGGGGTGCAGTTGTTGTAAGCTCTCTTCTCTTGGTCAGGAGGTCGAAGCAAACACACGTTTAGTTGCATTTTAATCCTGGTCAACAGACAAAACAATCTAATACCACTCCTAACCAGCAGATGGCAGCAACCTTTTGTGAGGTCATGCGCTGCAATGAACAATAAACTGTATTTACTACAATAAACTGTGTTTACTACAATAAACTGTATTTACTACAATAAACTGTGTTTACTACAATAAACTGTATTTACTACAATAAACTGTGTTTACTACAATAAACTGTATTTACTACAATAAACTGTGTTTACTCCAATAAACTGTGTTTACTCCAATAAACTGTGTTTACTACAATAAACTGTATTTACTACAATAAACTGTATTTACTACAATAAACTGTATTTACTACAATAAACTGTATTTACTACAATAAACTGTGTTTACTCCAATAAACTGTGTTTACTACAATAAACTGTATTTACTACAATAAACTGTGTTTACTCCAATAAACTGTGTTTACTACAATAAACTGTGTTTACTACAATAAACTGTATTTACTACAATAAACTGTGTTTACAACAATAAACTGTGTTTACTCCAATAAACTGTATTTACTACAATAAACTGTGTTTACTCCAATAAACTGTATTTACTACAATAAACTGTGTTTACTCCAATAAACTGTGTTTACTCCAATAAACTGTGTTTACTACAATAAACTGTATTTACTACAATAAACTGTGTTTACAACAATAAACTGTGTTTACTCCAATAAACTGTATTTACTACAATAAACTGTGTTTACTCCAATAAACTGTGTTTACTACAATAAACTGTATTTACTACAATAAACTGTATTTACTACAATAAACTGTGTTTACTCCAATAAACTGTATTTACTACAATAAACTGTGTTTACTCCAATAAACTGTGTTTACTACAATAAACTGTATTTACTACAATAAACTGTATTTACTACAATAAACTGTGTTTACTCCAATAAACTGTGTTTACTACAATAAACTGTATTTACTCCAATAAACTGTATTTACTACAATAAACTGTGTTTACTACAATAAACTGTGTTTACTACAATAAACTGTGTTTACTACAATAAACTGTATTTACTACAATAAACTGTGTTTACTACAATAAACTGTATTTACTACAATAAACTGTGTTTACTCCAATAAACTGTGTTTACTACAATAAACTGTATTTACTACAATAAACTGTGTTTACTACAATAAACTGTATTTACTACAATAAACTGTATTTACTACAATAAACTGTGTTTACTCCAATAAACTGTATTTACTACAATAAACTGTGTTTACTACAATAAACTGTATTTACTACAATAAACTGTGTTTACTACAATAAACTGTGTTTACTACAATAAACTGTGTTTACTCCAATAAACTGTGTTTACTCCAATAAACTGTGTTTACTACAATAAACTGTGTTTACTCCAATAAACTGTGTTTACTACAATAAACTGTATTTACTACAATAAACTGTGTTTACTACAATAAACTGTATTTACTACAATAAACTGTGTTTACTACAATAAACTGTGTTTACTACAATAAACTGTGTTTACTCCAATAAACTGTATTTACTACAATAAACTGTATTTACTACAATAAACTGTGTTTACTACAATAAACTGTATTTACTACAATAAACTGTATTTACTACAATAAACTGTGTTTACTCCAATAAACTGTGTTTACTACAATAAACTGTGTTTACTCCAATAAACTGTGTTTACTACAATAAACTGTGTTTACTCCAATAAACTGTGTTTACTCCAATAAACTGTATTTACTGCAATAAACTGTGTTTACTACAATAAACTGTGTTTACTCCAATAAACTGTATTTACTACAATAAACTGTATTTACTACAATAAACTGTGTTTACTCCAATAAACTGTATTTACTACAATAAACTGTGTTTACTCCAATAAACTGTATTTACTACAATAAACTGTATTTACTACAATAAACTGTGTTTACTCCAATAAACTGTATTTACTACAATAAACTGTATTTACTACAATAAACTGTGTTTACTACAATAAACTGTATTTACTACAATAAACTGTGTTTACTCCAATAAACTGTATTTACTACAATAAACTGTATTTACTACAATAAACTGTGTTTACTCCAATAAACTGTATTTACTACAATAAACTGTGTTTACTCCAATAAACTGTATTTACTACAATAAACTGTATTTACTACAATAAACTGTATTTACTACAATAAACTGTGTTTACTCCAATAAACTGTATTTACTACAATAAACTGTATTTACTACAATAAACTGTATTTACTACAATAAACTGTGTTTACTACAATAAACTGTATTTACTACAATAAACTGTGTTTACTCCAATAAACTGTATTTACTACAATAAACTGTGTTTACTACAATAAACTGTATTTACTACAATAAACTGTGTTTACTCCAATAAACTGTATTTACTACAATAAACTGTATTTACTACAATAAACTGTATTTACTACAATAAACTGTGTTTACTACAATAAACTGTATTTACTACAATAAACTGTGTTTACTCCAATAAACTGTGTTTACTACAATAAACTGTGTTTACTACAATAAACTGTATTTACTACAATAAACTGTGTTTACAACAATAAACTGTGTTTACTCCAATAAACTGTATTTACTACAATAAACTGTGTTTACTCCAATAAACTGTATTTACTACAATAAACTGTGTTTACTCCAATAAACTGTGTTTACTCCAATAAACTGTGTTTACTACAATAAACTGTATTTACTACAATAAACTGTGTTTACAACAATAAACTGTGTTTACTCCAATAAACTGTATTTACTACAATAAACTGTGTTTACTCCAATAAACTGTGTTTACTACAATAAACTGTATTTACTACAATAAACTGTATTTACTACAATAAACTGTGTTTACTCCAATAAACTGTATTTACTACAATAAACTGTGTTTACTCCAATAAACTGTGTTTACTACAATAAACTGTATTTACTACAATAAACTGTATTTACTACAATAAACTGTGTTTACTCCAATAAACTGTGTTTACTACAATAAACTGTATTTACTCCAATAAACTGTATTTACTACAATAAACTGTGTTTACTACAATAAACTGTGTTTACTACAATAAACTGTGTTTACTACAATAAACTGTATTTACTACAATAAACTGTGTTTACTACAATAAACTGTATTTACTACAATAAACTGTGTTTACTCCAATAAACTGTGTTTACTACAATAAACTGTATTTACTACAATAAACTGTGTTTACTACAATAAACTGTATTTACTACAATAAACTGTATTTACTACAATAAACTGTGTTTACTCCAATAAACTGTATTTACTACAATAAACTGTGTTTACTACAATAAACTGTATTTACTACAATAAACTGTGTTTACTACAATAAACTGTGTTTACTACAATAAACTGTGTTTACTCCAATAAACTGTGTTTACTCCAATAAACTGTGTTTACTCCAATAAACTGTGTTTACTACAATAAACTGTGTTTACTCCAATAAACTGTGTTTACTACAATAAACTGTATTTACTACAATAAACTGTGTTTACTACAATAAACTGTATTTACTACAATAAACTGTGTTTACTACAATAAACTGTGTTTACTACAATAAACTGTGTTTACTCCAATAAACTGTATTTACTACAATAAACTGTATTTACTACAATAAACTGTGTTTACTACAATAAACTGTATTTACTACAATAAACTGTATTTACTACAATAAACTGTGTTTACTCCAATAAACTGTGTTTACTACAATAAACTGTGTTTACTCCAATAAACTGTGTTTACTACAATAAACTGTGTTTACTCCAATAAACTGTGTTTACTCCAATAAACTGTATTTACTGCAATAAACTGTGTTTACTACAATAAACTGTGTTTACTCCAATAAACTGTATTTACTACAATAAACTGTATTTACTACAATAAACTGTGTTTACTCCAATAAACTGTATTTACTACAATAAACTGTGTTTACTCCAATAAACTGTATTTACTACAATAAACTGTATTTACTACAATAAACTGTGTTTACTCCAATAAACTGTATTTACTACAATAAACTGTATTTACTACAATAAACTGTGTTTACTACAATAAACTGTATTTACTACAATAAACTGTGTTTACTCCAATAAACTGTATTTACTACAATAAACTGTATTTACTACAATAAACTGTGTTTACTCCAATAAACTGTATTTACTACAATAAACTGTGTTTACTCCAATAAACTGTATTTACTACAATAAACTGTATTTACTACAATAAACTGTATTTACTACAATAAACTGTGTTTACTCCAATAAACTGTATTTACTACAATAAACTGTATTTACTACAATAAACTGTATTTACTACAATAAACTGTGTTTACTCCAATAAACTGTATTTACTACAATAAACTGTGTTTACTCCAATAAACTGTATTTACTACAATAAACTGTATTTACTACAATAAACTGTGTTTACTCCAATAAACTGTATTTACTACAATAAACTGTATTTACTACAATAAACTGTGTTTACTCCAATAAACTGTATTTACTACAATAAACTGTGTTTACTACAATAAACTGTGTTTACTACAATAAACTGTGTTTACTCCAATAAACTGTATTTACTACAATAAACTGTGTTTACTCCAATAAACTGTATTTACTACAATAAACTGTGTTTACTACAATAAACTGTTTACTACAATAAACTGTGTTTACCCAATGATCCCAGGAGCCATGTTGTCTGCAGCATTGTGTGTGTTTATATGTATATGTATGTATGTATATATGTATATATGTATATGTATATGTGTATATGTGTATATGTATGTATTTATGTATTTATATACAGTGGGGCAAAAAAGTATTTAGTCAGCCACCAATTGTGCAAGTTCTCCCACTTAAAAAGATGAGAGAGGCCTGTAATTTTCATCATAGGTTTACCTCAACTATGAGAGACAAAATGAGAAAAAAAAATCCAGAAAATCACATTGTCTGATTTTTAAAGAATTTATTTGCAAATTATGGTGGAAAATAAGTATTTGGTCACCTACAAACAAGCAAGGTTTGTGTCTCTCACAGAGCTGTAACTTCTTCTGTAAGAGGCTTCTCTGTCCTCCACTCGTTACCTGTATTAATGGCACCTGTTTGAACTGGTTATCGATATAAAAGACACCTGTCCACAACCTCAGTCCCACTCCAAACTCCACTGTGGCCAAGACCAAAGAGCTGTCAAAGGACTCCACAAACAAAACTGTAGCCCTGCACCAGGCTGGGAAGACTGAATCTGCAATAGGTAAGCAGCTTGGTGTGAAGAAATCAACTGTGGGAGCAATTATTAGGAAATGGAAGACATACAAGACCACTGATAATCTCCCTCCATCTGGGGCTCCCCGCAAGATCTCACCCCGTGGTCAAAATGATCACAAGAACGGTGAGCAACAATCCCAGAACCACACGGGGACCTAGTGAATGACCTGCAGAGAGCTGGGACCAAAGTAACAAAGGCTACCATCAGTAACACACTACGCCTCCTGCAGTGCCAGACGTGTGCCCTGCTAAAGCCAGGACATGTGCAGGCGTCTGAAGTTTGCTACAGAGCATTTGGATGATCCAGAAGAGGATTGGGAGAATGTCATATGGTCAGATGAAACCAAAATAGAACTTTTTGGTAAAAACTCAACTCGTCGTGTTTGGTGGAGAAAGAATGCTGAGTTGCATCCAAAGAACACCATACCTACTGTAAAGCATGGGGGGGGGGCATCAGGCTTTGGGGCTGTTTTTCAGCAAAGGGACCAGGACGACTGATCCGTGTAAAGGAAAGAATGAATGGGGCCATGTATCGTCAGATTTTGAGTGAAAACCTCCTTCCATCAGCGAGGACATTGAAGACATTGAAGACTCACTGCCCGGGTAACGAAGGAGTGGCTTCGTAAGAAGCATTTCAAGATCCTGGAGTGGCCTCGCCAGTCTCCAGATCTCAACCTCATAGAAAATCTTTGGAGGGAGTTGAAAGTCCGTGTTGCCCAGCGACAGCCCCAAAACATCACTGCTCTAGAGGAGATCTGCAGGAGGAATGGGCCAAAATACCAGCAACAGTTTGTGAAAACCTTGTGAAGACAGAAAACATTTGACCTCTGTCATTGCCAACAAAGGGTATATAACAAAGTATTGAGATGAACTTTTGTTATTGACCAAATACTTATTTTTCACCATAATTTGCAAATAAATTCTTTAAAAATCAGACAATGTGATTTTCTGGATTTTTTTTCTCATTTTGTCTCTCATAGTTGAGGTAAACCTATGATGAAAATTACAGGCCTCTCTCATCTTTTTAAGTGGGAGAACTTGCACAATTGGTGTCTGACTAAATACTTTTTTGCCCCACTGTATATGTTTATGTATACATGTATATGTATACGTGAATATGTATATATGTATCTGTGGTAGGGTGTCCCATGGCAATCAGGGCCAATAATAATAATAATAATAATAATAATAATAATTATTATTATGTCCAAGACACACGGCTGAAGGTCAGATGACACAACAACAAAGTGGATCATCGACCTCCGGCCGAGGGAGTCCTGGTGCCACCTGCACTGATGGACACTTTGTGAGCCCGACTATATCTATGCACACACACACACACAGTGTGTATGTGTGTGTGTGTGTGTGTGTGTGTGTGTGTGTGTGTGTGTGTGTGTGTGTGTGTGTGTTTGTGTGTGTGTGTGTGTGTGTGTGTGTTGGACAGAGAATACTGCTTTTCTGATAAAAACTAAAAGAAAATGGAACTTCTCCTTCCTTCTAATATCAGTTTTAGACAGAAGGACGTTTAAAACACAAAGATATATATTATAAATATTTAGACTGTGGCAGGTAAGACTTATTTTACATCCTTCTTAAACCAAATGCCCTCCCTCTGTTTTCCTCACTTCCTGCTGAAATGACGTCTGACTCTTCCTTCTGACAGATAGAAAGTGAAAGTGAACTGTATCAAACTCCAAACATGGATTTGTCAAACTGCTTCACTTCAGCAGCTCACACTGAGGGTCGCCTTTGTGCCGTGTCTCCAAAATGTGAACAGGCTCAGAGCTAACTATCTGTTTGGATTTTTATAGATCCCAGCTTTGGTGCAGAGAGCGGCGGACGCCAGCTTCAGTCTTGGTTTGTCTGTTTATAAAAGAGAGCCCTGGTCTCCGCATGTATCAGTTTAAACCAGTTCAGAGCAGTGTGTCACCTGTTTGTTGTCCACATCTGAGCACAACCAGGACCAGGACCAGGACCAGGACCAGGACCAGGACCACAGCAGACACCACTGAGATCATCACAGGACCAGGAGGAGACAGAGAGGAGGAGCCAGGAGGAGACAGAGAGGAGGAGCCAGGAGGAGACAGAGAGGAGGAGCCAGGAGGAGACAGAGAGGAGGAGGGAGAGGGAGGCTCTGAAGGAAAGAGAACGGAGTGAGTTTAGAGAAAAAAGTCCAGAACCAGGACTCTGTCCTAAGCTGGGCCTGTGGGCGAGTCCCAGACCAGTAACAGTTAAATATGAACAGAAAAGACTAAAGAACAGCCTCAACTACTGACCTTTGACCCTGAGCTCTCTCTCTGCAGATCTCACAGCAGCTCCCTCCTCCAGAGCAGAGCAGGAGTAACGTCCTTCATGAAGTTTGGAGACGTCAGTGATGGTCCACTCTGATCTGAGCTGGATCACAGGATTCAGTTTAGATCCAGGTCTGGTTCTACAGCGGAGAGTGACATCACTTCCTGCTTCAACAGGAAGTCCAGGACTCTCCAGGATCAGGTGTCCACCTGAACAGAGAGACAGCAGTTTGTGTTTGGGACAGTAAAGTCTGTGTGATTAGAGCAGACTGATGTGATGTCAGTGTGTACCTGTGACAGAGAGGGGGCGCTGTGGGCCCCTGGCTCCAGATCCAGACTCACACCAGTAGCTCCCAGAGTCAGAGGGGACAGGATTCATCAGGAGACAGCTGGAGTCCTCAATATTCCCAAAGTCCTGACCTCTGCCACAGGACTGGACCTGTGTGTGTCCCTCTGTCGTCCTCTTCACTGTCCACACGTCTCTCTGTCCCTCACAGGACAGGACGATGATCTCTGAGCTGAAGAACTGGTCTGAGTCTGGGTCCACTCTCAGAGACACTGAGGACAGAGGGACGCCTTTAAAGACTCAGAGACACTGAGGACAGAGGGACACCTTTAAAGACTCAGAGACACTGAGGACAGAGGGACACCTTTAAAGACTCAGAGACACTGAGGACAGAGGGACACCTTTAAAGACTCAGAGACACTGAGGACAGAGGGACATCTTTAAAGACTCAGAGACACTGAGGACAGAGGGACACCTTTAAAGACTCAGAGACACTGAGGACAGAGGGACACCTTTAAAGACTCAGAGACACTGAGGACAGAGGGACACCTTTAAAGACTCAGAGGACACCGCAGCTGAAGTGTCCTCTGTGGGACCAGTGGGTCTGGGACTGATCACAGAGTCCTGCAGAGACAGGGACATGTCCTGCACACTTTAGAGTCTGGTGTCTCCTGAGACGTTAGAGGACAAGGTCTAAACCAGGTCTAAACCAGGTCTAAACCAGGACTAAACCAGGTCTAAACCAGGACTAAACCAGGACTAAACCAGGACTAAACCAGGTCTAAACCAGGACTAAACCAGGACTAAATCAGGACTAAACCAGGACTAAACCAGGACTAAACCAGGTCTAAACCAGGACTAAACCAGGTCTAAACCAGGACTAAACCAGGACTAAACCAGGACTAAATCAGGACTAAACCAGGTCTAAACCAGGACTAAACCAGGACTAAATCAGGACTAAACCAGGACTAAACCAGGACTAAACCAGGTCTAAACCAGGACTAAACCAGGTCTAAACCAGGACTAAACCAGGACTAAACCAGGACTAAACCAGGTCTAAACCAGGACTAAACCAGGTCTAAACCAGGTCTGAACCAGGACTAAACCAGGTCTAAACCAGGTCTAAACCAGGACTAAACCAGGACTAAACCAGGACTAAACCAGGTCTAAACCAGGACTAAACTAGGACTAAACCAGGACTAAACCAGGACTAAACTAAAACTAAACCAGGTCTAAACCAGGACTAAACCAGGACTAAACCAGGACTAAACCAGGTCTAAACCAGGACTAAACCAGGTCTAAACCAGGTCCAAACCAGGACTAGACTCACCTGCTGACACAGTGAGAGGCAGCAGACTCAGACCTGTGACAGAAAGAACAGTTTTTAACATTCATTCATTCATTCATTCATTTGTACAGAATATGAATGAGTTCTGTTAAACACTGGGCCTCATTCATGAACTTTTCTCATGTGAACATTTGTACTTCAGCTGTACCTTTACACACACACCACTCTCACTGACCCCTCCCTTTACACACACACCACTCTCACTGACCCCTCCCTTTACACACACACCACTCTCACTGACCCCTCCCTTTACACACACACCTCTCTCACTGACCCCTCCCTTTACACACACACCACTCTCACTGACCCCTCCCTTTACACACACACCACTCTCACTGACCCCTCCCTTTACACACACACCACTCTCACTGACCCCTCCCTTTACACACACACCACTCTCACTGACCCCTCCCTTTACACACACACCTCTCTCACTGACCCCTCCCTTTACACACACACCACTCTCACTGACCCCTCCCTTTACACACACACCACTCTCACTGACCCCTCCCTTTACACACACACCACTCTCACTGACCCCTCCCTTTACACACACACCACTCTCACTGACCCCTCCCTTTACACACACACCTCTCTCACTGACCCCTCCCTTTACACACACACCACTCTCACTGACCCCTCCCTTTACACACACACCACTCTCACTGACCCCTCCCTTTACACACACACCTCTCTCACTGACCCCTCCCTTTACACACACACCTCTCTCACTGACCCCTCCCTTTACACACACACCACTCTCACTGACCCCTCCCTTTACACACACACCACTCTCACTGACCCCTCCCTTTACACACACACCACTCTCACTGACCCCTCCCTTTACACACACACCACTCTCACTGACCCCTCCCTTTACACACACACCACTCTCACTGACCCCTCCCTTTACACACACACCTCTCACTGACGCCTCCCTTTACACACACACCACTCTCACTGACCCCTCCCTTTACACACACACCACTCTCACTGACCCCTCCCTTTACACACACACCACTCTCACTGACCCCTCCCTTTACACACACACCACTCTCACTGACCCCTCGCTTTACACACACACCACTCTCACTGACCCCTCCCTTTACACACACGCCACTCTCACTGACCCCTCCCTTTACACACACACCACTCACTGACCCCTTCCTTTACACACACACACCACTCTCACTGACCCCTCCCTTTACACACACCTCTCTCACTGACCCCTTCCTTTACACACACACACACCACTCTCACTGACCCCTCTTTTTACACACACACCTCTCTCACTGACCCCTTCCTTTACACACACACCACTCTCACTGACCCCTCCCTTTACATACACACCACTCTCACTGACCTCTCCCTTTACACACACACCACTCTCACTGACCTCTCCTTTTACACACACCACTCTCACTGACCCTTCCTTTACACACACACACCCCTCTCACTGACCCCTCCCTTTACACACACACATCTCTCACTGACCCCTCCCTTTACACACACACCACTCTCACTGACCCCTCCTTTTACACACACACCACTCTCACTGACCCCTCCCTTTACACACACACATCGCTCACTGACCTCTCCCTTTACACACACACCACTCTCACTGACCCCTCCCTTTACACACACACATCTCTCACTGACCCCTCCCTTTACACACACACCACTCTCACTGATCCCTCCCTTTACACACACACCACTCTCACTGATCCCTCCCTTTACACACACACCACTCTCACTGACCCCTCCCTTTACACACACACCACTCTCACTGACCCCTCCCTTTACACACACACCACTCTCACTGATCCCTCCCTTTACACACACACCACTCTCACTGATCCCTCCCTTTACACACACACCACTCTCACTGACCCCTCCCTTTACACACACACCACTCTCACTGATCCCTCCCTTTACACACACACCACTCTCACTGATCCCTCCCTTTACACACACACCACTCTCACTCACCCCTCCCTTTACACACACACCTCTCTCACTCACCCCTCCCTTTACACACACACCTCTCTCACTCACCTCTCCCTTTACACACACACCACTCTCACTGACCCCTCCCTTTACACACACACCTCTCTTACTGACCCCTCCCTTTACACACACACACACCTCTCTCACTGACCCCTCCCTTTACACACCACTCTCACTGACCCCTCCCTTTACACACACCACTCTCACTCACCCCTCCCTTTACACACACACCACTCTCACTGACCCCTCCCTTTACACACACACCTCTCTCACTGACCCTTCCCTTTACACACACACCACTCTCACTGACCCCTCCCTTTACACACACACCACTCTCACTGACCCCTCCCTTTACACACACACCACTCTCATTGACCCCTCCCTTTACACACACACCACTCTCACTGACCCCTCCTTTTACACACACACCACTCTCACTGACCCCTCCCTTTACACACACACCACTCTCACTGACCCCTCCCTTTACACAGACACCACTCACTGACCCCTCCCTTTACACACACACCACTCTCACTGACCCCTCCCTTTACACACACACCACTCTCATTGACCCCTCCCTTTACACACACACCACTCTCACTGACCCCTCCCTTTACACACACACCACTCTCACTGACCCCTCCCTTTACACACACACCACTCTCACTGACCCCTCCCTTTACACACACACCACTCTCACTGACCCCTCCCTTTACACACACACCTCTCTCACTGACCCTTCCCTTTACACACACACCACTCTCACTGACCCCTCCCTTTACACACACCACTCTCACTGATCCCTCCCTTTACACACACACCTCTCTCACTGACCCCTCCCTTTACACACACAAACTCTATCTGTCCCCTCCCTAGGGCGTGGCCTGAGGTGCGGAGAAGGCGTGGCCTGAGGCGCGGAGGGGGCGTGGCCTGAGGTGCAGAGAGGGCGCGGCCTGAGGCGCGGAGAGGGCGTGGCCTGAGGCGCGGAGAGGGCGTGGCCTGAGGCGCGGAGAGGACGTGGCCTGAGGCGCGGAGAGGGCGTGGCCTGAGGCGCGGAGAGGGCGTGGCCTGAGGCGTGGAGAGGGCGTGGCCTGAGGTGGGTTTACATGCGCATGTTTCTACCCCAGGTGGGTTTGTTAACAGAGAAATTGCTGGAGGTGTGTGCAGGATTTTATAAATGAGTATTTTTGTTGGCCCCGCCCTTCCTCAGTGTACGCAGCCTTTTCTAAATGAGGCTCAGGTTTAATCCTGAAACAGACGTCAGACTGTGAGCTGTGAGCAGCCTCTGTTTACACGACTACATTACTCCTGAACTGTAGCCCACGGCTCTACAACAGCTCCTCTGCTTCTGAACACAACTTTCTGGAATGAGGCCCACTGTCATGTGACAGAAGCACAAACGTTTTGTTCTTATTGAACTGATAATCACAGGACAACAAGTGACCTCTGACCTCAGGGTGAGGCCTGCTCCAAAGTCACCTCACTGTTCTCCGTCTGACACTAGCATCAGGCTAAAGAGCACCATGCAAAATCTCATAGACTTATGCTAAAAACGTTAGCATTTGACAAAAGTCTTACTCACACAGAAGAAACATCTTCATCTTCACTGGGTCCACAGAAGAGACTCTGATCAGGATTAAACCAGGACTAAACCAGGACTAAACCAGGACTAAACCAGGTCTAAACCAGGACTAAACCAGGTCTAAACCAGGACTAAACCAGGACTAAACCAGGACTAAACCAGGACTAAACCAGGTCTAAACCAGGACTAAACCAGGACTAAACCAGGACTAAACCAGGACTAAACCAGGACTAAACCAGGTCTGTGACAGTCTGAAGTATCCGCAGCAGAGTGAGAAATGAGGAAGTGACCGTTGATAAAAACTCTGTAATGTACAGAAATAGAGGTGTGACCAAGGCGGCTGTGAAACTCTGCGGTGTCAAACTCAGCTCAGTAAACTAATCTGACTGTTGTAGCAGGGGAGGGGGTAAAGGACAACACTTTTGTCTCACCATGGACCAGAGTTCAGCTGAATTTTATTTCATTAGCTCAATATCACAACAACAGTTTCCTCAGAGGGCTTTACAGGAACAGGCCCAAACTAAACTGTCCCGGGACGTCCCCTGTCCTCAGACCTCCCTCTCAGTCAGAGCTGCTGCGGTCGGTGCAGGAGCACACATGGGTAAAGGTTTATTACTCTGTAAACTACAGTAGTTGTAGTTGCTAACCTTGCACAGAGGCTGGATTGTCGTGAAATTTGTGAGTTCACAAATTCATGAAATCCTTCTTGTCCTGCTCTCACTGATCTGTTTGTGTCTGGACCTGAGGCGACAAACACTTTTAATAATAATAATAATAATAATAATAATAATAAAATAAAATAATAATAATAATAATAATAATAATAATGCATTAGTTTTATACAGCGCTTTTCTAGACGCTCAGCGTTGCTTTACAGTTTGGTGCATTATTGTTTCAGTCACACTCGATGGAGTGATATTTGTTAACATGGGGACGCAGAAAAAACCTAAGTCATACTGCTCTACATTTACAAAAATTCTTCTAACAACATTGTTATTGTGTTGTTTTACTGTCACAGTGGTTTGTTGTTTAGTGACAAAGCGGGAGCTTTATCCAATCACCTCCCAGTATCCCACTGAAAGTCCCGCCCCTTCACAAACGTTTTCAACAGGAGCTGTTCCAGACTGAGATAACAGGAGCAACTCTTTGCTAATGTCCTCTGACTGAGGGGACTGAGACATTAGCAGCAAACATTTCCATAAACCGTCCTGAGTCCTGGACTTACTGCTGTCCTCCTGGACTGGGACGCTCCTGTGGGACATGGAGCAAGGAAGTTCTGGAAAACAGTGAAGATCTTGAAGAATAAATTGACCTCCTCTCAGTTCCCAGTCTCTGTGGTATTTAATGACATTGTTATTACTGATAAATCTCATGGTTCTCTTCTCAACCATCACTTTATTAATGCAACCCAAGCTTTCTCTGTGTCAGAGCCAGATTTGGTTTCAGCAGGTGGGGCCATCACAGCTTCTTTAGATCTTATAATAATAAGTCTTTAGTTTTATACAGCGCTTTTCCAGACACTCAAAGGCACTTTACAGTTTGATGCATGATTCTTTCACTCTCAGTCACACTCGGTGGTGGAAGTGTGGCTGCCATCGTGCGCCTGCGGCCGCTCCGACCACAAACACATTCATAAAGGTAAGGTGGGTCAGTGTCTTGCCCAAGGACACAACGACAGTGCTGGGAGTGGGACTTGAACTGTCGACCTGCAGGTTAGTGGGCAAGCGTCTCTACCGACTGAGCTACTGGTGCTTCAGATGCAGCCTTCTCCATGGAGCAATAGTCGTTTGTCCTTCACAGCTCTCTCCATCTCAGTGCAGGATGAGCTCACTGAGCCTTGATGGTCTTCAGCCCATGTTCCTGAAAGCAGCTGCTCATATTATCACAGGCCTGTCCCAGTCTGTTTAACATGTCCCTACAGTACTCCACCTTCCCTCTGACTGGAAATCAGCCATGATGTTTCTTCAAAGGCGGTTCTGGCACTGATCCAAACTGCTGCCGAGTTTAGCCAAGCTCCTGGAGAAGCTGCTGCACAAACAACTAAACCTCTTCCTTGACTCACATCACATTTTGTCTGATCTTCAGTCTGATTTTGGCCTGGACGTGGATGTATCCCAGCCACCATGAAGGTCCTTGATGATGTCATCACAGCGTTGGACACCTTCATGACCTCGCCAAGGCCTTGGACTCGGTTGACCACAGGATCGTCCTACGTAGGCTCTCCAGTATTGGTCTGTCCACCTCCTGCTGGGACAGGTTTGCTAGCTACCTTCTGAAAACAGAAAACATCAGAGCCACTCATCATTTACAAAGGTGTGCCTCAAGGCTCTATCCTAGGCCCCATCCTTTTCTCTGTTTACATCACTGACACAGCTAAAGCTGCTGGCAGCTCCCAGATCCATCTGTATGCAGATGACACTGTTTTGTACTCGGTTGGCCCCTCTCCCCAATCTGCAGCATCCACTCTTCAGCTCAGCCTCACTTCAGTAGAGCAGTCCTTCTACAACCCCCACCTCCGCCTCAGCTCCAGGAAAACAACAATCACCTGCACTGACTTTGGAAAACATCAAGTCCTATAAATACCGAGGCATCTGGCTGGATTCATCTCTGTGGTTCAGGACATAACCTTCAAACAAAAGTCAGAGCTGGAACAGCCTTCCTCTGCTGTAAGAAAGCACTCGTGCTGCCAAACGCACTCTCGTCAGGACGACTCTCCTCACAGGTTTCCACTACGGTGACATCGTCTATAAAAGTGCACCAAGCTCAGCTTTTAAAGAACTGGACTCTCTCTGTCACTGAGCCTAAGCTTTGCCACTAACACAGCTTTTCACAGCCAGCACTGTGACCTCTGACCCTCCCTTCACCCGGCGACTCCATCACTGGTTTCTCTTTGTTTACAGGACACCTCTCTGTCTGTCGTCTCTGCTCGTCCTCGCTCACAGCTCTTATCCAGGTCAAATGAATTTATTAAGCTGATTACTCCCAAAACCTCTGCTGCTTTGGGCCGTAACGCCTTCCACTTCTCAGCAGCAGACGACTGGAACTCTCTGCAGATCCCTCAGACTTCCATCTCTGACGTCTGCTTCATTGTTCAAACAGAGACTTCAGCAGATTATTGTTGACCTTTGCTGCTGCTGATGATGCTCACTCACTTTTACATTCATTTGCTCTTTCATATCCATCATACACTGACACACTTCTCTGCCCTCTGTAGTCTTCCTATATTTACACTCGCTGTGTGTTGTTTGGTGTATTTGTGTCTGTGTATAGTTGTATTGTGGTTCTTGTGTGTGCACAGTTGTGTGTGTGTTATTTATTCCTGCCAGGGCCTCGTGGCCACGTCCTGTTTGTAAAAGAAAACTGGTTCTCAAACGTTTTACCTCCTTAAATAATAAGGTTATTATTATAATAAGGTTCAATAAAAACATAAATGAATCTGGTCTAAGCCAGGTCTAAACCAGGACTAAACCAGGTCTAAACCAGGTCTAAACCAGGACTAAACCAGGACTAAACCAGGTCTAAACCAGGACTAAACCACGTCTAAACCAGGACTAAACCAGGTCTAAACCAGGACTAAACCAGGTCTAAACCAGGACTAAACCAGGACTAAACCAGGACTAAACCAGGTATAAACCAGGTCTAAACCAGGTCTAAACCAGGACTAAACCAGGACTAAACCAGGACTAAACCAGGTCTAAACCAGGTCTAAACCAGGTCTAAACAAGGACTAAACCAGGTCTAAACCAGGTCTAAACCAGGACTAAACCAGGTCTAAACCAGGTCTAAACCAGATCTAAACCAGGACTAAACCAGGACTAAACCAGGTCTAAACCAGGTCTAAACCAGGGCTAAACCAGGTCTAAACCAGGACTAAACCAGGACTAAACCAGGTCTAAACCAGGTCTAAACCAGATCTAAACCAGGACTAAACCAGGACTAAACCAGGACTAAACCAGGTCTAAACCAGGTCTAAACCAGGTCTAAACCAGGTCTAAACCAGGACTAAACCAGGTCTAAATCAGGACTAAACAAGGACTAAACCAGGTCTAAACCAGGTCTAAACCAGGACTAAACCAGGTCTAAACCAGGACTAAACCAGGTCTAAACCAGATCTAAACCAGGACTAAACCAGGACTAAACCAGGACTAAACCAGGTCTAAACCAGGTCTAAACCAGGGCTAAACCAGGTCTAAACCAGGTCTAAACCAGATCTAAACCAGGACTAAACCAGGACTAAACCAGGACTAAACCAGGACTAAACCAGGTCTAAACCAGGTCTAAACCAGGGCTAAACCAGGTCTAAACCAGGTCTAAACCAGGTCTAAACCAGGACTAAACCAGGACTAAACCAGGACTAAGGCCTAGTTTGTGCTGTGACAGTGCTGAGTGTGTTTTTCTCACCTTTTGTCTGTGGTGAGCTCTTCCTGTGTCAGGTCCTGTCACCATAGCAACCAGAGAACCAGGAAATACCAACAGGAAATGACACAAACCAAACATGAAGCAGTCATTTTAAAACAAATGAACTGATGATGAGTGAGGACACAGCAGGTTACTGAAATGTGTTTTTCTGCTTTGTTTGACACTAAATAAAAACTATTGTGTTTGTATTTTCTCCACAAGATTTTCTAAAAACCTGACAAATGTGAAAAGCAGCACACATTTTATAAAGCAGCCCAAAGTGTTCAACACAAACCCAACTGGAGGAAATCTGCCCAATCTGGCAACACTGACTGTATTTATTACCTTTGTATCTGTTTTATGGATTTGTAGATTTTTAACTTTGATTTCTGTTTGATCTTTTTTATCTTGTGCAGCGACTTAGTACTTTCTAAAGTACTTTGTCAATGAAGTAGCAGTAGTATTGCAGTAGCAGTAGTATTTGCAGTAGCAGTAGTATTTGCAGTAGCAGTAGTATTTGCAGTAGCAGTAGCATTTGCAGTAGCAGTAGTATTGCAGTAGCAGTAGTATTTGCAGTAGCAGTAGTATTGCAGTAGCAGTAGTATTTGCAGTAGCAGTAGTATTTGCAGTAGCAGTAGTATTGCAGTAGCAGTAGTATTTGCAGTAGCAGTAGTATTGCAGTAGCAGTAGCATTTGCAGTAGCAGTAGCATTTGCAGTAGCAGTAGTATTGCAGTAACAGTAGTATTTGCAGTAGCAGTAGTATTTGCAGTAGCAGTAGTATTGCAGTAGCAGTAGTATTTGCAGTAGCAGTAGTATTGCAGTAGCAGTAGTATTTGCAGTAGCAGTAGTATTTGCAGTAGCAGTAGTATTTGCAGTAGCAGTAGCATTTGCAGTAGCAGTAGCATTTGCAGTAGCATTTGCAGTAGCAGTAGTATTTGCAGTAGCAGTAGTATTGCAGTAGCAGTAGTATTTGCAGTAGCAGTAGTATTGCAGTAGCAGTAGTATTGCAGTAGCAGTAGTATTTGCAGTAGCAGTAGTATTGCAGTAGCAGTAGCATTTGCAGTAGCAGTAGCATTTGCAGTAGCAGTAGTATTTGCAGTAGCAGTAGTATTGCAGTAGCAGTAGCATTTGCAGTAGCAGTAGTATTGCAGTAGCAGTAGTATTTGCAGTAGCAGTAGTATTTGCAGTAGCAGTAGTATTGCAGTAGCAGTAGTATTGCAGTAGCAGTAGTATTGCAGTAGTATTGCAGTAGCAGTAGTATTGCAGTAGCATTGCAGTAGCAGTAGTATTGCAGTAGCATTGCAGTAGCAGTAGCATTGCAGTAGCATTGCAGTAGCAGTAGTATTGCAGTAGCAGTAGTATTGCAGACCAGGACCAGGACCAGGACCAGGACCAGGACAGGACCAGGACCAGGACCAGGACCAGGACCAGGATCTGGGTGTCAGTAGTTTGTGTTAGAAAGCAGTCCGTGGCTACGCTGGGCTCACTTCCTGTTCCTGTTTGTGCCCAGAGCCCAGCTGTGGTTAAAACTTCTTTCTCTGGCTCTGTTTATTGCACTGCGCTGTGTTCATGAACACAAACGGCTCCATCTAGTGGCAGACGCCTGAACAGCAGATGTCTGATGTGTTATTAATATGAGACAGCTGTGAGGTCTCAGTGGGAGACACAGACCTGTCCTCTACAGCTCTGTCCTTACTTCCCACAATCCTCTGCTTTGGTTTGGTGACCAGGGAGGAGAAGGCGTGGCCTCCTGGATCATCTGGAGATGAACCACAGCCGAGCTCGTGGAGACTGTGCAGGAGCGGCTGAGGGCCACGCCAGGGGTCCAATTTTAGTTCTTTTTATTTCTTTTTAGCTTTTTTATCTGACTTTTATTGGGCCCAATGTTGACATTTTTTAAGTTTATTTTAAAGAAATATTTTATCTTTGAAATAAATATTGTCTGAACCTGAGTCTGTTTCCTGGAGTTTGTAACGATGACCACAACAACTCTAACTCCTGCTCCTCCTCCTGCTCCTGCTCCTCCTCCTGCTCCTCCTCCCTCCTCCCTCCTCCTCCCTCCTCCTCCCTCCTGCTCCTCAGCTGTGGAGCCGTAGCACAGAGGCTGAGGCGGTGGATCGTCTGATCTGGGAACAGCCACTCGTGTCTGGGCTCGGGCCACAGACTGCAGACAAACTGTAGACGGGAGGCGGAGCAGCTGCTCCTCCCTCCTCCTCCTCCTCCCTCCTCCTCCCTCGTCATCCCTCCTCCTCCTCCCTCCTCCTCCCTCCTCATCCCTCCTCCTCCTCCCTCCTCCTCCCTCCTCCTCCTCCCTCCTCCCTCCTGCTCCTCAGCTGTGGAGCCGTAGCACAGAGGCTGAGGCGGTGGATCGTCTGATCTGGGAACAGCCACTCGTGTCTGGGCTCGGGCCACAGACTGCAGACAAACTGTAGACGGGAGGCGGAGCAGCTGCTCCTCCCTCCTCCTCCTCCTCCCTCCTCCTCCCTCGTCATCCCTCCTCCTCCTCCCTCCTCCCTCCTCCCTCCTCCTCCCTCCTGCTCTGCAGACAAACTGTAGACGGGAGGCGGAGCAGCTGCTCCTCCCTCCTCCTCCCTCCTCCTCCCTCCTCCTCCCTCCTGCTCTGCAGACAAACTGTAGACGGGAGGCGGAGCAGCTGCTCCTCCCTCCTCCTCCCTCCTCCTCCCTCCTCCTCCCTCCTGCTCTGCAGACAAACTGTAGACGGGAGGCGGAGCAGCTGCTCCTCCCTCCTCCTCCTCCCTCCTCTTCCCTCTTCCTCCCTCCTCCTCCCTCCTCCTCCCTCCTCCTCCCTCCTGCTCTGCAGACAAACTGTAGATGGGAGGCGGGGCAGCTGCTCCTCCCTCCTCCTTCCTCCTCCTCCCTCCTCCTCCCTCCCTCCTCCTCCCTCCTCCTCCTCCCTCCTCCCTCCTGCTCTGCAGACAAACTGTAGACGGGAGGCGGGGCAGCTGCTCCTCCCTCCTCCTCCTCCCTCCTCCTCCCTCTTCCTCCCTCCTCCTCCCTCCTCCTCCCTCCTCCTCCCTCCTGCTCTGCAGACAAACTGTAGACGGGAGGCGGGGCAGCTGCTCCTCCCTCCTCCTTCCTCCTCTTCCCTCCTCCCTCCTTCCTCCTCCTCCCTCCTCCTCCCTCCTCCCTCCTCCCTCCTGCTCTGCAGACAAACTGTAGACGGGAGGCGAGGCAGCTGCTCCTCCCTCCTCCTCCCTCCTCCTCCTCCCTCCTCCTCCCTCCTCCTCCTCCTCCCTCCTCCTCCTCCCTCCTCCCTCCTCCTCCCTCCTCCTCCCTCCCTCCTGCTCTGCAGACAAACTGTAGACGGGAGGCGGGGCAGCTGCTCCTCCCTCCTCCTCCTCCCTCCTCCTCCCTCTTCCTCCCTCCTCCTCCCTCCTCCTCCCTCCTCCTCCCTCCTGCTCTGCAGACAAACTGTAGACGGGAGGCGGGGCAGCTGCTCCTCCCTCCTCCTTCCTCCTCTTCCCTCCTCCCTCCTTCCTCCTCCTCCCTCCTCCTCCCTCCTCCCTCCTCCCTCCTGCTCTGCAGACAAACTGTAGACGGGAGGCGAGGCAGCTGCTCCTCCCTCCTCCTCCCTCCTCCTCCTCCCTCCTCCTCCCTCCCTCCCTCCTGCTCTGCAGACAAACTGTAGACGGGAGGCGGGGCAGCTGCTCCTTCCTCCTCCTCCTCCCTCCTCCTCCCTCCTTCCTCCTCCTCCCTCCTCCTCCCTCCTCCTCCCTCCCTCCCTCCTGCTCTGCAGACAAACTGTAGACGGGAGGCGGGGCAGCTGCTCCTTCCTCCTCCTCCTCCCTCCTCCTCCTCCCTCCTCCCTCCTCCTCCCTCCTCCCTCCTTCCTCCTCCTCCCTCCTCCTCCCTCCTCCCTCCTACCTCCTCCTCCCTCCCTCCCTCCTGCTCTGCAGACAAACTGTAGACGGGAGGCGGGGCAGCTGCTCCTCCCTCCTCCTCCCTCCTGCTCCTCCCTCCTCCTCCCTCCTCCCTCCCTCCTCCTCCCTCCTGCTCCTCCCTCCTCCTCCCTCCTCCCTCCTCCTCTCTCCTCCCTCCTGCTCCTCCCTCCTCCTCCCTCCTCCCTCCTCCTCCCTCCTCCCTCCTGCTCCTCCCTCCTCCTCCCTCCTCCCTCCCTCCTCCCTCCTCCTCTCTCCTCTTTCCTGCTCCTCCCTCCTCCTCCCTCCTCCCTCCTCCTCCTCCCTCCTCCTCTCTCCTCCCTCCTCCCTCCTCACTCCTCCCTCCTCCTCCCTCCTCCTCCCTCCTCCCTCCTGCTCTGCAGACAAACTGTAGACGGGAGGCGGGGCAGCTGCTCCTCCCTCCTCTTCCCTCCTCCTCCCCCCTCCTCCTCCCTCCTCCTCCTCCCTCCTCCCTCCTCCTCCCTCCTCCCTCTTCCTCCCTCCTCCTCCTCCCTCCTCCTCTCTCCTCCCTCTTCCCTCCTCACTCCTCCCTCCTCCTCCCTCCTCCTCCCTCCTCCCTCCTGCTCTGCAGACAAACTGTAGACGGGAGGCGGGGCAGCTGCTCCTCCCTCCTGCTCCTCCCTCCTCCTCCCTCTTCCCTCTTCCTCCCTCCTCCTCCCTCCTCCCTCCTCCTCCCTCCTCCCTCCTGCTCCTCCCTCCTCCTCCCTCCTCCTCCCTCCTCCATCCTCCTCCTCCCTCCTCCTCCCTCCTCCTCCTCCCTCCTCCTACTCCCTCCTCCCTCCTCCTCCCTCCTCCTCCCTCCTCCTCACTCCTCCCTCCTGCTCCTCCCTCCTGCTCCTGCTCCTGCTCCTCACTCCTGCTCCTCCCTCCTGCTCATGCTCCTCCTCCTCACTCCTCCTCCTGCTCCTCACTCCTGCTCTTACTCCTCCCTCCTGCTCCTCACTCCTCCCTCCTGCTCCTCCCTCCTGCTCCTGCTCCTCCTCCTGCTCCTCACTCCTCCTGCTCCTCACTCCTCCTCCTGCTCCTCACTCCTCCCTCCTGCTCCTCACTCCTCCTCCTGCTCCTCACTCCTCCTCCTCCTGCTCCTCACTCCTCCTCCTCCTCCTTCCTCCCTCCTCCTCCCTCCTCCATCCTCCTCCTCCCTCCTCCCTCCTCCTCCTCCTCCTCCCTCCTCCTCCTCCCTCTTCCTCCCTCCTCCCTCCTGCTCCCTCCTCCTCCCTCCTCCCTCCTCCTCCTCCCTCTTCCTCCCTCCTCCCTCCTGCTCCCTCCTCCTCCCTCCTCCCTCCTCCTCCTCCCTCCTCCTTCTTCCTCCCTCCTCCTCCCTCCTCCTCCTCCCTCCTCCCTCCTCCTCCCTCCTCCTCCCTCCTCCCTCCTGCTCTGCAGACAAACTGTAGACGGGAGGCGGGGCAGCTGCTCCTCCCTCCTCCTCCTCCCTCCTCCTCCCTCCTGCTCCTCCCTCCTCCTCCTCCCTCCTCCTCCCTCCTCCTCTTTCCTGCTCTGCAGACAAACTGTAGACGGGAGGCGGGCTCCTCCTCCCTCCTCCTCCTCCCTCCTCCTCCTCCCTCCTCCCTCCTCCTCCTCCTCCCTCCTCCTCCTCCTCCTCCTCCCTCCTCCTCCTCCTCCTCCTCCCTCCTCCTCCTCCTCCTCCTCCCTCCTCCTCCCTCCTCCTCCTCCTCCTCCCTCCTCCCTCCTCCTCCCTCCTCCCTCCTCCTCCTCCTCCTCCTCCTCCCTCCTCTCCTCCTCCTCCTCCCTCCTCCTCCTCCTCCTCCTCCCTCCTCCCTCCTCCTCCTCCTCCCTCCTCCTCCTCCCTCCTCCTCCTCCCTCCTCCCTCCTCCTCCTCCCTCCTCCTCCTCCTCCTCCTCCCTCCTCCTCCTCCCTCCTCCCTCCTCCCTCCTCCTCCTCCTCCTCCTCCTCCCTCCTCCTCCCTCCTCCTCTCCTCCTCCTCCCTCCTCCTCCTCCCTCCTCCTCCTCCTCCTCCTCCTCCTCCTCCCTCCTCCTCCCTCCTCCCTCCTCCTCCCTCCTCCTCCTCCTCCTCCCTCCTCCTACTCCCTCCTCCCTCTTCCTCCCTCCTCCTCCCTCCTCCCTCCTGCTCTGCAGACAAACTGTAGACGGGAGGCGGGGCAGCTGCTCCTCCCTCCTCCCTCCTGCTTCTCCTCCCTCCTCCTCCCTCCTCCCTCCTCCTCCCTCCTCCTCCCTCCTCCCTCCTCCTCCTCCCTCCTCCCTCCTCCTCCTCCCTCCTCCCTCCTCCTCCTCCCTCCTCCTCCTCCTCCCTCCTCCTCCCTCCTCCCTCCTCCTCCTTGTGTAGAACAATAACATAATGCTGGCTGCATAACTTTATGTTTTTAACCGGACTTGACTTCAGCTAAACCACACTTATGCAGGGAGTGGACAGAAGAGAGCGCTGTGCCCCAAACACGACACTTTTATGGACATACGTCATCACGACTACCCACAATTCAACATTCTTAAAGTGACGGGCTGGGCCGGTAACAGGAGGGATACTTCTGCATTCAGCTCCTGCTGTGGCTGCGGCACAAATGGCGTCCAGAGCCAAACCTCAGCTTTTCTCCTCTCAGTTCAACAATCTGCTGTAACTAACTCAGCGTAAGTGTCTTTGTCTTTGGTAAAATGAATCCTGGAGTTGTTAGCAACTGTTTCTTTTAGTTTAATGTTTAATAATTGCTTTGTTTGGCGGCGCACTGCTTTAGTTTATTTAATGACTTTAATGTGCACGTTTTGAAATAATGTGCACGTTGTTTATCACTGTTATGTGTTGAATTCGGCCATGTTGTTTGTTACACAGCTGTTTTCATGTAATGTATTTTTGCATTTGTTTGGTAGCACATGCTAATCAGACATAGCTTCTAGTCCAGCCGTTCCCAAAGTCAGGACGGTTGTGGCCCTCCTTAAATTTCTGAAAATCCCTCGCGGACCCCAACGATAAAACTTCCCTCTGTTCCAAAGCCTCTGCCATGTTTTTCTCCATGTTTTTAATAAAAACATTACAAAAACACTCATTATTGACTAAAAGTTGTTTTAAAGTAATATTTTAAAACAAGTATACAACTGTAATTCATTTCAAATGACATGTTTTTTATGTACTTCATGGTTTTAAGTCCCCCCAGGGGGCCCGGACCCCACTTTGGGAACCACTGTTATAGTCTATGGGTTTGTATTTGCAAAGCTACGTAGCTAAAATGAAGCAGGTTTTCAACACAACCAGGTTTGTACCAGGACTGAAAACCTGGTTCTGTGCTGTGACCAGAATGCACTCATTATTAACTTCCTCTAACCCCAGCTGTCATCAGGAAATCATAAAACAGTCAGACTCATTCAAACACCGAGGAGACAGCGCCCTCTCCTGGACATGTGGACTACCTCTGCAATAAAGTACAGCAGAGAATCCTTAACATCTGCTCCAAAACAGTGGGCCGTCCTGTGGGGAACACGTGTGAAGGTAAATATGTCTCAGAAGGTTTGAACTTGCAAACAGTGATCTGAACACTCGCAGATCACGATCTGAAAACCTGAAGTTAACAAATCTGAAGTTGAAAAAAAAATATTTGTACCTGTAAATAAAATGTTATTTTTTACAAGTTCAACTTTGTGATTGCAACTTCTCAGCTCGGACATTTACAGTTACAAATCTAACATTCACCGCTTTCGAGTTCTGAGACATTCCTTGCGATGCGTCCTCTGCTCTCGATCTGAACCTGAAAAAGAGTGGGCGGGGCTACCCGGGGGAGCGGGGTTGCTGTGGTAACGGCTGGACCAATCAGAAACTACCTGCCGCGAACCTGGAAAAACCCTTGAAACGGTGACAATGGTGCAAAATAATACGGTAAGTGAGTCTCAATGCACTCGTAACTTATTTTTGACGTTGTAATTGTCCATAACTAGCTATTAGCATCACGTTTACTGTGTACTTACCCGTTTCCCAAACATAATAGTTGGGACTGACAACTTATAGTGTGTTATAAATAGCTTAATTTGACAGTAAGCAGCCTAACATTACACCAGCTAATGGACAACGGTGTTTCAGTAAAATAGTGGCTTCCTCCTGGCTTCTAAGCCAATTAAGGTTCAAGGTTCAAGGTTTCTTTATTAGTACCCAAGGGTAAATTTGTTTGCAGAAGGGATTACAGCAGTCCAAGAAAAATAAAAATAAATAAATAAAAACACATTGCACATTAAACAAGCTAAAACAAGCACACTCAATGACCTACTACAGCCTACAACAAAGTGCTTATTGTCTCCTCCTTTCCTAAAGTGCTCAGAGGTGAGCGAGAGTAAATCCATTTCCCAAGCCACTCCTGTTCAGCAGTGTCATCACTGTGGGTACAAAACTGTCCCTGTACCGCTTGGTTCGTCCTTTAGGAACCACGTATCGTTGTCCAGAGCAATGGAGCTGGAATTCCTTATGCAAGGGGTGTTTACAATCCAGAAGAATGAAGCTGACCTTACGCTGAAGCTGTGTAGAATAAAGCTCTGACAGACTGAGCTGGGGCTTACCCACGAGTCTGCCGGCCCACTTCACAACCTGCTGGAGAGAGTTTTTGTCTCTCAGAGCCAGGCTTCCATACCAAGCCACAATACAAAAAGACAACACAGGTTCAATAAAAGCCCGGTAAAAGAGAATCAGCAGAGTAGCATCGATGTTGGGTTAGGGCCAACTTCCAAAGACAGGACAGACGCTGGTGACCCTTTTTACAAACAAGCTCAGAGTTCTCTTTAAAACTGAGATCAGCATCAAGGAGGGCGCCCAGATACTTATAGTTTTCCACTCTACAGGCTGGCCTTTGATAACGGTAGGATCCTGGGTGGGAGCCTGCTTCCTAAAATCCACACACATATCCTTAGTTTTACAAATGTTTAAAATCAAGAATCATCGCACCAAGTGATAAAATCATTAATGACTGGGCCGTGGCCAGATTCATTATCGTGAAGGAGACTGACAATCACTGTATCCTCAGCAAATTTCAGGATATACCTGTTCTCATATTTACTCTGACACATGTTTGTGTAGAGGATAAAAAGTAAAGGTGAGAGGACGCAGCCCTGAGGAGCGCCAGTATTGGAGCTGCGTTTATCTGATGAAATGCCATTCACTTTCACTGTCTGTGTTCTTTCAGTTAAAAAATCTAAGATCCAACCCACGAGGTTAGGACTCAGGTTAAAATGCTCACTTAATCTTGTTGCTAAAATGTGAGGTTGGATTGAGTTAAAAGCAGAAGAAAAGTCAATAAAGGATAATCTAGCGTGAGTTTTGCTGCCCTCCAAATGTTTAAACAAAAGGTTTAAAAGAGTGATTATAGCATCTTCAACTCCTCTATGAGGCCTGTAAGCAAACTGCATTGGATCCAGGAGATGCTCCGTTTTCTTTAAAAGCTCCAACTTCACCAGTTTTTCAAATGATTTCATAATTAGCGAAGTGAGCGCAACCGGCCTGTAATCATTAAAAACCTTTGGTCTACTTGCTTTAGGAAGAGGTACAATCAGTGCTTGTTTCCACAGGTTGGGTACTCTCTGTAGGGCCAAAGACGTGTTAAAAATATGGCAAAAGATAGAACCTAGCTGTCTCGCACAATACTTTAATAGGGTACCACAGATTTTATCTGGCCCAGGGCTTTTGTTGGTCCTGAGAGAGAGGAGTGACCTTTCAACATCGCTCTGCTCAAGGGCGAGGTGCTGACTGTCTTTTAGTTTAGCCTTAAGACCCTTCACCTCCTCACTGAAGTCAAATTGGTCAAATCTGAGATAAAATGCATTAAAAGCATTAGCAAGTTGCAAATTTGAAACAAAACCATCAATAGTAATATTATTTTTCCTCTGCTGAATGCCAGCAATCGTCTTCATGCCATTCCAGGCTGAGCCCAAGTTCTTTTGTGCCAGCTTGTTCTCAACTTGAGATTTATATTTTTGTTTAGCTCTGAGAATTTCAATTTTTACCTCTCGTTTGGCTACTTCTATTTGTGAAGGGTCACCCAGGTTATGGGACATTTTCTTCCTCCTTAAACTATTTTTCACTGCTCCTGACATCCAGGGTCTATTATTAGGGTAGACTTTGATAGTTTTAGTAAGAACAACAACACTTTCACAAAATGTAATGTAAGAACAGATCACGTCAGTGAGTTCGTCAATACTTCCACATGAGTCCTTAAACATTTCCCAATCGGTACAGTCAAAGCATCCTTGCAGACAAGTAATAGATTCCTCAGTCCAGATTTTAACCTCCTTCTTTTGTACTTTTTCCCTTTTTAAAACAGTTTTATAAGTAGGGAGAAGGAGCACACAGTTATGGTCAGCTGAGCCTAGTGGAGGCAGCCGTACCGACTTATAGGCCCCCTTGACTGTTCCATAACAGAGATCCAGAGTTTTTTCCTTCCTGGTCGGGCAGGTGACATATTGATAAAAGGTTTTTAATGACCTCTTCAAGGACACATGATTGAAGTCACCAAGTATAAAATTTGGGGCATCGGGTGAAATAGTTTGTAATTTTTGCACCACCTCAACAACAGTGCTTGCTGCAGTGGCAGGATTTGCTTTGGGAGGAATATACACTGTTGTTATAAATAACTGGGGGAATTCGCGGGGTAAATAAAAGGGGCGGAGAGACACGGACAAAAGCTCCACGTCAGGTGTGCACAGGCTTTCTCTGACAGTTACAGAGGTACAGTAGCGCTTGTTGATATAGAGGCACACGCCCCCTCCGCGAGACTTCCCCGTCACCTCTGACAAGCGATCTTGGCGAAACGGAATACCAAATCCGTCAATAAACAGATCGTTGTCCGAATCCCGTTCTGTAAGCCACGACTCAGTGAAAGCCATCACACAACAGTTTCTGTAATCCTGTAGGAAGCGAACGTTTCCCTGAACTTCATCAAGTTTATTCCGCAGGGACTGTACATTTCCGAAAATGACAGATGGGAGGGGAAAGCGGACAGGTTGTTGACTCCTGAGTCGCAACCTGACGCCTCCCCTTTTCCCCCGCTTCCTTCTTTTATTTCTCCGTAATCCTGGAGATTTCTCGCTAATATCTCTTCGAATACAGTCATCAAGTTTAACATCTGGCCGTAATTCAACTGACCGGCCCAGTGTATTCAATTGTAATAGCACGTCCCGAGTATATTGTATCCGCGAACCCGGAAGTGAGACGCCGATGCATAGAGATAAGCAGATCAAAGTCCACAAAACAACAAAAGCAAAGAGATCCATCACTGCTGGTGAATGAAAGGTTGTATTTAAGCACTTGCATATGGCAGTTGTAGGCAATCAATACTTAAAAACCACACAAATAAACTTAAAAACATAAAAACATAGGACGCCGAAAATCCACTCCTGCCGGTCGCAGCCACGCATGCGCCCAGGCAATTATCGAGAAGTCTCAGTACAGTCATATCCCATTTATTAAAACAACTACTGTTGCACCTGTGTGACGTCGTCTGTAACTCTGACGTTATCTGGTTGATCATAAAACCTACAGCTCCTGTGTAAATGCACCTGCAGAACAGAAAGGAGAAGTTATGAAATAGCACTGCATTTATTGAAAATGTTTTCAAATAAATTTACCTCCTTAGCTGACGTGTGTGTGTGTGTGTGAGTGTGTGTGTGTGTGTGTGTGTGTGTGTGTGTGTGTGTGTGTGTGAGTGTGTGTGTGTGTGTGTGTGAGTGTGTGTGTGTGTGTGAGTGTGTGTGTGTGTGTGTGTGTGTGTGTGTGAGTGTGTGTGTGTGTGTGTGTGTGTGTGTGTGTGTGTGTGTGTGTGTGTGTGTGAGTGTGTGTGTGTGTGTGTGTGTGTGTGTGTGTGTGTGTGTGTGTGTGAGTGTGTGAGTGTGTGTAGTGTATTTATTTATTTTTGTTAAATTTATTCCATTCAACTCATATTTGATTGTTAGGGGGTCTAGAAATCATATCTAAACAGATTATTTTCTTACCTGTAAAATTGCACCTGCATTGAGTGATTTAGAAAAACATGGTCAGGGCTGAGTCACGATTTTTTCCCACAGTTTTCACCTATATTTGCATTGCAGTTTTCACCTATATCAGCAGTATTTGCACTGCAAATATAGGTTTTCTGAGTTTTTAGTGTGGCATTATGGCAGTAAAAGAAATGTCAACCACACAATGCCAGTTAAAGGACTAAGCGTCAGTCCTGTGACAAAACCTGGCTTTACATCTCTGCAACTCCTTACGGGAATGAGGGAAATTTGACAAATTCACAAATAAATCCAGTTTAAAATATACACACAAATGGATTACATTTAAGAGAATACTGACTACTTTTTTATGCCTCTTTGCATCTGCAGCTTGATGGGTAGATATGTGCTGTAATACCATGTTTTTGCTGTATCTATATTGGATTTTTTCAGGAACAAAGTGCACAATTGGAGAGGGCCGTTAGGACTCTGCTTAATTGCATCCGCGATTACAGAACAGGAGTGAACACAGAGTAAGGAAAAATGAGCCTAACATTTCTGGAGCGCTCCTTTGTTAAGATAACACATTTGAACACACACATACAGAGTCTGCAGTAAAGGCATGTTGCATGTATGCCTGTTATAAGCTCTTTTTACATTAGTATACAGTAAATACCATCAATTTATCATTGTTCTCATAGTTCTAGGACACCGCAGCCTGGCCCCGCAGCCACCACCCAGGAAATACAAAGGTATGTAAATAATCTAACATTTCCATTTTCCTCTTTCAGTAACATTTGCAGTTGTTACATGTAGGCCGACATAATTACTATAAATTTATCTTACATTGTTCTAGGACACTGCAGCCTGGTGCTTCAAGTGTCACCCAGGAAATGCATCGGTAAACAAAATATTAACCACATTCCTGGAGTATTTTTATGTTAACATGCACGCTTTAACATCATTAAAAGCATTACATTGTAATATATGTATTATAATATTATAGAGCTCCTGGTACATCAACTGTTTCACAGGAAATGGGAAGGTAATGAAATAACATTACATTCTGGACCATACACACATTTTATACAGTGTATGTGTATTTTCTTTCTTTATTGCTATTGCACAGTTCAATAGGATTAAAACATTGTGGTGTTTTGAAAAGGCATAGACCCAGGGCAATATTACAGTTTTTCTCAACTGCTTTAGCTCATTTCCAGAAACCTGGTTCAAGTTGATCTTTTTCTTCAAACTTATATTTCAACAGAATTCTCTGTTTGCAAATTATTTAGAACATTTTTCATCAATTCACACAGTTTTCAAATTGTTTCTCAAAACACTTGACAGTTCTCACACAGAGACACACAGCTTCACTAAAATCACTTTGTTAGACCAATACAACAGTCCTGTTCACACAGGGAGAGATTATGGTCAAAATGCTCTTTCTTTAGAACAGAAACTTACAGGTGGCTGCAAAAATCTAACATTTGTGAGCACTCAGCATCTGATTTGAAGGAAATTACTTCTGTTTCACACAGCAATAAAAGAGAAACTGGAAACTGCTCTCAGCAGAGAGCCAGGGGCGAGACAAAATATACAGGAAAACTATATATATATATATATATATATATATATATATATATATATATATATATATATATATATATATATATATGTGTGTGTGTGTGTGTGTGTGTGTTCCATTCAGAAATCTCAAACACAAAACAGGTCACAGAGAAAATCCAAACAGGATTCAGGTTCTCAAACCAAAGGCTTTTCTTTGCAAAATGTTCAAAATGATCAAACTCGGATCAAGTGGCTTCATGTGCACATTCACTCTTTTCACACAGCAGCTCATACTCTGAGTTCTAACTGCAGCTCTCACTGATTTAGTGCAGCAAGCATTTAAGGTTCATACTTCACACAACTTAATAACAGAATACAACAGCATTTTGCAAAGAAAAACAGAGAGAAATGTGGTAAAGCAATTGAGAAAAACTCTAACAGCGGTATTGATTTAAAATGGCTGAGTTCACGATATTTTCCTGATGCTTTCAAGGTCTTTCCCAGCCATATTTTCGGGGAATCGCCGGAAGAGGAAGGCACCTGTCCCACCTTGGTGCCCAGGCCTTCTTCAGCTCCAGTTCTGCCTGCAGGAGACAGACAGGACGTCTAAAGATGAGGCTTTGCTCCTGCAGGCGGACACGGAAGGAGAAGTGTCCATCTACATGATGATGCCGATCACACTGAGGTACACACTTCTTACAACACTGTGCATTATGTAGACCAAAACATGAAAATACAAAAAACAGACCTGGAGTTGTATTTTATTTCATTTATACCATGTTTGAGTGATCCTTTATGCTGAAAGACTCTGCTTCATGGCTGTACTTAGAAACGTGAAACCCTGTGTGTTTCTAAAGCCCATGCACCATCGCTGGACTTATTTTGATCATTTCACCGATTAAACCATGATGTCAAGGCTTTTCTGCAGTCAACGAAACAACTTCCCAAAATAAGATGTTTTCCACATATACATTATTTCAAGGCTGAAAAAAATGTAAAATGCTAATGAAAAGGCATCTAACACTGTTTCAAAAAGCCTGAAAAAAACACCACTGGTCCACTTTCAACCCATGCATACAAATGTTCATATTTCTAACAACACAGCTAATATTTGTTTCTAATGGTTTTACACTATGACAAGATGAGCTTGTGCACATCAACACAAAACATGTCATTTTCATTTTAGATAACCAGAGTGCTTCTTGAAGCCTATCCCAGGTTAAAGGAACTGCGAGGGGGTTGGCTTCTCCAAAACGCCTCAGGTAAGATCAGAAGACTACAAACATCTACAGCTGAGTTAACCACCCCATTTTCTTTTTCTAATGAGTGATGTTACAAGATTATGTATGATCAACATTTTACTTTTGCAGGAGGGCTTGGACAGAGAACAATGTCTCCCCTTCCCCCGACTGACCACGGATATACAGCTAAGATATTAAAAATCAACTCCAACAATGGAAAAAACACAATATGTATTGTCCCTCTCCAGGAAACATTGACTCTTTCCCCACTGCCAAATGATTCAGCCCAGTTTTCAAAAATGCCCAAAACTCTGTGCATGTCCTGTGGCTGTGAACTTCCCCTGCCTCTGCTCCCACACCACCTAAAGATGTGTTACCCTCTGAATAATGTGAGCATCATCTCAGTCACTGCTGACAGAAGAACTTTGAATTATACATGAAACATATAGCTGAAATGCATTTAATGATTATTTTGCCGGTTTATCATTTGTCGAAACAGACTGACTCTGCAGAGGAGGAGGTCACAGGTGACGTCAGAACGGTTCGTGTGCTTTCATTTAATTTGACATTTCTAGCAGTCTTATTTAAACATAAGGACATGACTCATGACTTCTACAAACTGAGTTAGATATTTTTACTGCAATATTTTCTTATGTACATTCATACATGTGTAAGAAATTCATATGTGCATTTTCCAAAACATACTTTTACTTTACTTAGTATGTGTTTCACCTTCAAAGTGAGCTAGCAGCAGTTGGAGTAGGAGTAACTGTGGTAGTAGTAACAATAGTATAAAACTAGCAGCAGTGGAAGCAGTATCAGTTGTAGGAAGTAATAGGCTAATAGTGATAGTAAAACCGTCAGTGTTATTAATTATTGACAAATCCATATCAGTGATGAAAAACTGAATTAAAAAGATTTGTAGTAAAATATATTTACCTGCTCTAATTTTACAGTTAAATTTAATGAATGTTTTCATCCCCAACAATATACGAGGACATGAACTACATTCTGTAAAGTCGAATCAATTTGATGACATTAAGTTTCTTTTCTCCCCAGGAATCCTGCCCCATATGGCCGTCCCGCCTTGTGGACGCCCGTCCCGTCAGACCTCGGAAGCTAAGCAGGGTAGGGCCTGGTCAGTTCCTGGATGGGAGACCGCTGGGGAACACCAGGAGCCGGTGTGAATGTGAGTGAGTGGTGGTGGTCGGAGGTCCGTTGGTGCAGATGTGTGCAGCCGTGCTTCTGTCTACCCCAGGGTAAACTGTGGCTACAAAATGTAGCTTACCACCACCGAGTATGGAGTGAATGAAATACCCCTTCCCTACTGTGTGTGAAGCGCTTTGGGTGACTTGTGTCACAGTTAAAGCGCTGTATAAATACCATTCCCTTTCCCTTTCCCCCCATATGTGGGGATCAGTTTTCCCTGAATTTAATAAACATCCATGCCAGTTCTTGTGGTGAAAGGTAATTCTTGAGCATCATGTGGTTCTTCAGATTTTTGTTGTGCATTAAAATTGTGTAATGCACAACCCCTCATTAATTCTGTCTTACTTATCGGTTCATACTTGATGCTTGTTTTTTGTGTGTTTTTTGTTTTGTTTTGTCTCTAGCCTTCCTTCCAGAAATCCTCCTGAGTCACTACAGATTCCTGACACAGAGGCTTCCTCCAGTGCTGATGCTGTAGCGGGGACTGCACATTCCATGCAAACTTCTGAAACCACATTTGTTGCAGAGGGTATTGTTTAATAGTCACTAGTTTTTGACAACATAACAGAAATTAAAATGTTAATTATAACTGTAAACCTAAAGCCTTAAATATTTCTCTCAGATTGGAAGAGCATTGCAGGGCAGCCTTGCATTACAACAAAACTCTGCTCGAGCAAAATGAGGACGAACCAACACTGAAAACTCGACTGGACCTAACCACAGACACTGAAGACCAAGAGGGCTCACTAATGGGAATTTATAAAACACATCACAACAACTGGGCCAGAACTTTGATGTGCAAGTTTCAAGGTAACTTAACTAAAATGTGGGCTGGACTTCTGTTGGTGTGCAGTTATTTTAACTGTTGTGCTTTTTTTAGGAGATGTTGCCACAGGCAGTGGCGTGACCAGGCATTTTTTTAGTTTCGTCATGAACAAACTCCAGAATGGATTTGTTAGAGACTTTGGTAAGTATTTGGTTCGAGTAAACATCTGTAACACATCCATACTACCTCACGTCTGTGGTCCTCAGACTGTTAAACTGATGACAGCTGGTGTTATGCAGACTTTGGCACTCGGGAGTTATTTGCAGATCAAGTCCTAATTGTTTTAGGTGACACTTGTATGATGCTTGTATTCCTGTTTTAGTCCTGCTCAAACTGCTAAAAAATAACTAATTATTTGTGGATCTGCATTTGTGTGCAGGACAGGGAACCAGCACATTACTATTTGAGGGCCACCCTGACGTCTTATTCCCTCATCATCACCAGTGCTTGTTCAGAGCGACTTATTCAAGATGGCAGGGAGAATGGTCGGCCCTTCTTTCCTTCATGGTGGCCCTCCTCTGTTTGGTACCAGCCCAGATGTTTTGCAGATGTTGATGGGGGGTTCCCTGCAGACAGCAACAACAGTACTGGAGGATGTGGCTGACTTTGACATCCGTGAGACTGTACAGTTGGTAGGATCTGTCTTGGTGTAATGTTAAACATACAAGCAGCGTGTAGAGCTGTTCATTTCCATCATGTATCTGTTCTACACTACCTCTCACGCTCAGGAGGAAGTCACCAAGCCCTGGAACCTGACAGAGGAACAAAAGCAGCTCGCTTTATCCTGGGACCTTCCAATACTTACATCATACAACCGTGCTTGGCTTTGTGAAAGTCTCCTTCAGCAGTAACTCCTCCCCCTGTTCCCCTGGGTTCTCTCCAGGCTCCTCCCACCTCCAAACACATGCATGAGTTGGTGAACTGGTGACTCTGAAGTGCCCCCTAGTGAGTGAATGTGAGAGTGAATGGTTGTCTGTCTGTGTTCGTCTCTGTGTCAGCCCTGGGACTGGCCCCTGTCCAGGCTGGGCCCCGCCTACGGCCCAAAGTTACTGGGACAGGCTCCAGTCACCGCGACCCCTACTGTTATTATAAAACCCCAGTTATTCACAAAAATCTGAATTTGAATGAATAAATAGGATTATTAAAACTGTAATGTGTGGGTTTTGTGGGCTTGACGTTTGTCTCCAGGATGTCCCACTGCTGGTGCATCTTTTTCTCCAATAATCTTTCTGTTACGACCCTGGCTCAAGGGGTCGCAACCAAAGAGGACACACCACACAAAGAATAAGGTTTAACAGAATAATGTTTATTTAACCAATTAAACCAAATTAGATATAACCAAACCAAATTGGACCGAATTAAGTTTACTATGAAATAATAATTAAAGTGCCAAATTAGAAAAAAGAAGTATAATACAATATGAAGCATGAAAATGGTATCAGTAGTGTAGTGGTGTTGGAGGTGGTAGTGAATGAGTGTGCCATGTTGTAAAAGGTGCAAAACTAAGTAAAAATGTCTAACTAAACCTAACTATACTAAGTAGAAAAATAGTTAACCAAGCTTTACCATAACTTAAGCTAAACCCAAACCAAAAACAGAGCGGGCGGGGCCAGGGGCCGTGGTGGTCTTCACATGGTCTGTACTCACTCTGAGTGTTATATGGGCGTTCCTTAAATAGACCCCTGACCCGGACATCTTTCATACAGCCCTCTGTGAGCAGTAGCTTTTTATCAATAACCCTGTTGTGGTTCTGTGGAGAGTTACTGAACAGTTGTCTGTAGCTCTCGTCATGATTATCCACCCGACTGAACCACACTGACACCACTTACAGTCTTAGGAAAACTTAACAAATGTTTCCAGTTTATTGAGTGTGACACCAACAGTTTACTGTGTAACAATTTTTCTGAATATTTTTTTTTTGTGAATAACTGAATTTGGGGTTTTCTGTATCAAAATGATGCTTGAAATGTTTCACTCTGTTGGTACTGACACTAAAAATGTGTGTTTTACTTCTTTTCTAAAAGAAAAATGTACTTTTCTATGGTTTTCTTGGATAGCACCTATTATACATATATTGTATTTATGTGTAGGTGATCAGAAGAACATCAAGGCAAATAAAACTCGCTCAGGCAGGGACTGAAGGAGTCAATGTTATGGCCATTACTGGAAACAAGGCCAGATACAGTGCCATTGGTTTTTCCGCGGCAATCAGTGGCTGAATGTAGTGCTCAGGTATTGCACTTAATGCTAATTATTATACAGTCTTTATTTTAACCATCTACTTATAATTGCACTCTGCTCATAAACATTGTGTCTCTATGAATGTTACATTTAGATGGTGTTTAACAACATCGTTTGGGCAGAAGGAGCGATGGACGATGATGACGATGAATACCCTGCAGAGATAAAGTGCAAAATTACTGGCTTTCTACACAAGTTTGTGGAGACAGGGATACTATTAAGCTAATTTCTAAGCGATTAATAATAATTAAATAATACTCTCAGGGCTAAAACAGGGTTCCCATCAAAAGGAATCTGCATGCATACAATCACATTTGTCTTTATGTAGTTAAGTCTTACAACCACAATGGTTAACCTCCTGTTTAATTGGTTTGCGTTGTCTAAATTATTACATTGATATAGTATATTATAAGGTTACTATATAGGTTTGATATTGCGACTTACCAAAACAATCAGTTCAGTGTTTTTTGTCCATATTGTCATCTTTCATCTATAAATACACACATATACACACAATTAAACCACATAACTCTTAGTAAAGACCTGATGACCATTGTTTGAATGTAATAATTTACCTGATAGGATCTGATTTAACCCATATGAGATCAGATCTCCTATATAGAACTTGTTTAATTCCAGGGTTAATTTTTTATTGATTTTATTGATGTTCTTTCTTTTAAGTGAATGAAGAAAAAAGAACAACTGGTAAAACTGTGGGTGGGCTGGGAACTACCCATGCCAGACCTGCAGAGGTGCTGCAGGCAGACCTCCCAACATCATCCACTTGCTTTCTCACTCTTCTCCTTCCTGGACACTACACATCCTGTCAACAGTTTTGCAACCATTTGGAACGTTGCATTGCAACCACTGACTATGGGTTTGGATTAATATAAAGGTACAACTACCACTGACGGTACGCAGACCCTTTAAGTGGTATTTACTTTTGTTTTTTACTGTGTTACTGTGTAAGTGTTGCCTTTGATTTAATGTTTATTCCTGCTCTGGAAGGGAACTTGTGTTATTGAATTCCTCTTTTAGGTGTTTAATACTGGTTTTGGCACTAAATTCAGCCTGATTTAGTCCAGGTTCAGACCTTGATTTTACCTGGCTATGACCTTGATGTGAACTGGTTTAGCACTGTTTGCTTCTGGTTTAGACCTGGTACAGCCCCTGCTTTATTCTCCTTAATGTAATTATTTAGTGATGCATTTTGCTAGTTATTCCAATTTTATTGAAATTGTACTTAATTAAAAAATATTTAATAAAATAATGTATTAATTAAATTAATAAACATATTGTTTGGTGTGGCACTGGTACTTGGTCTAAAATATGAGCTGTTTGACATTAGATATCACTGTGCTACAATATTATTCCCCCATAACCCAACACACACTGGACGCGCTGTGCGTCTCGGCACCAGGAAGGTTTGGGCCTCAGTGGATGCGTAACCAGGCCCACACTGGACGCGTCGGGCGCAGCAGCGAGTACTGGCGTCACAGCTGCGTCGTGGCAACGCGAGGTCGTGCACACGGCTGGGCGTATGCAAGCTTTTTAGATGAGGACCCTGGCTGTGGCTCTCTCACTTGTCTCCCTCTCACCTGCACATCATTTGTTTCTGCCTCGCTGGACAGCGCAGATCAGTTCTGCTTGGTGCGGGCATTGACTTCATCCTAACTCCTAACACCTGCAGCTCCCGTTTCTCCTTTCCCTTCTCTTTTAAAGTCCCTTTCACTTATAAATCCCTAAATGATGTTTGAAGTTGAAGTAGTAGTAGTAGCAGTTGTAAAGTAGTAGGAGCACAATACGACCACAAGTAGTACTGTAGTAGCAGCAGCAGCAGGAATAGTATTAGTAGTTGTAGTAATAGCAAAGTTGTAGTAGTAGTATTAGTAAAGTAGTAGCAGTATTAAATAAGTTGCAGTAGTAGTAAAGAAGTACTCATAGTAGTAGTAGTGGTGGTAAAGAAGTTGAAGTAGGAAGAGTTGTAAAGAAGTTGTAGTAGAAGTAGTTGTAAAGAAGTTTTAGTACCAGTCGTAGTAGTAAATAAGTTCTTGAAGCAGTAGTAAAGAAATTGTAGAAGTAGTAGCAGTTGTACAGAAGTCGAAGTACTAGTAGCACTTCTAAAGTAATAGTAGCACAGTAATAGCATGACTAGTACACTAGTAGTGGTACAGTAGGAGTTGTTGGAGTACTAGTAATAGTAGTATTGAGTTTTACAGTTAATTTATTGTGAAAATCACTATTTTAGTAAGAGTGAAAATTTTAATTCTAATTATATAAGGCCAACGCAGAAAAAAAATACAGTTTATAGTATGGGGCTCATGTCAATGGTTATTTTAATATAAACTTATCTGACCCAGTAATTATTATAAATTCAAAATAAAAAGGGATAAAATAACTAAATTCATTCTCGTAGTACCGATCCTACAGAATGCATAGGCTATTGTTCTACATTCCCCGTCTACACCACAAGGTGGCACAAAAACAATATTTATTTGTCTCATTCTATGCTGTGAATAATTTAATTTGGGTTTTTTGTAACTGTGAGACATAATTATCACAATTATATGAAAACAACTCTTGAAATGTTTTATTTGGAATGTACTGAAGCTATAAATATCTGTGCTAGACTTTTGAATTGAATCTGGGAGAGAAAAGTGCACTATCACATGACAGCACCTGTATATGACTCAAAACCTGTAAATCCAAAAACAATTAAAATCTTAGTTAAGAGTGAAAATTTAGGAGGTCATAAAAACTACAACAACAACAACAACAACAACAACAACAACAACAACAACAACACAATCCCAGTCTGAAACAATCCAGATGTGAACACCATTAGTGCACAGTTTAGTAATAACCAAGGCAATGCATGAACTGCAAAGCTGCTAAATAAACATCAGCACCAAGACTTGTTGACTGGAGCGGGGCCACAGAAGATCTGAGTTCAGTAAATTGCAGTGGGCTAAGTGGGTTTGCAGTTTCAGGAACTTGAATGCTGTGGTTAGACTCTCCAGGAAGAAGACCACTGCTGTCCCAATCCATGTGAGGAATCTGTAGAACCTATACAAGAATACTTAATGAGATAAATAAAAAGAGACCTAACACAAGTTATAATAAGATATTCCAACCTCGTCACATGGTTCAGAATGGAACTGTGGCCCCAGGTGCCACAGCTGATGGGTGAGAGGTTTCCCTCGGTTGGAAGGCGATGGCAATCCCATCCATCCCTAAATGTGTCAAGGTGAACCTGAATGAGTGGAACAAATGCATAGTGGCAACAAAAGATGTGCAGATTATTAGAAAGATCAAGATGGCCGTCCTCTTGAAGCTGGTGCAAGACATCATAGAAGCGGCATGTTCCTGCTGTGAATACGTCTCAACACAACCTTTCTATTCTATGGTAAACACACACAATAAATGCAGTTACAACCTAAAACATGAAATCTGACCAGATCTAATGATCTGGGGCTGTGATGTCTACACAAAAAGGATTTCTGCTCACTGGTTAAGAATTTTTTATTTATTTTTTAATAATTAGATATATAGTAGATTTATAGATGGTGAAGAGTTGTAATCAATTGGTCGAAGTGAAAATATCACTTTAAAATCAATAACATTGTAACAAAATCTCGATGAAATGCATAGAACTACTGTCATGTCTAGAATTCATTACTGGTTCACTTTAAGAGTTTTGTCATGTTTTTGTTGTGGATAAAGTTAATTCAGTCTCAGCCACATCACTTCCTGTTTTGAAGGCAGGGAAGCCTCATGGTCAGCAGCTTTCAGGATCTGATACCATCCACTGCTCAGGACTGACAAACCAATGTCGTAAGTGATGGGAATTAATCATGTAGAGTCTCATCATAGAATAGCCTTGATTATTTCATAAAAATGTTGTAAAATTACGTTTAAAAATATGTTTAAAAAAATGCATGTAAACTGTATAGTGTTTGTTGGTGGAAGCCACATGTATTATGTTTTGTCAGGTGAAATGACTAGGGACAGCCTTTGTAGACTGATTTTCTTAGTTTTTCTGTGTTTTGGGTGTAGTTTTCACTCCATGTCTTGAGGAAGGAGTCAACAGTAAAGTTATAAAACATTACAACGACGACTCATCGGTTTATCTTGAATGGAGTTTAGCCTAGTGTTTAATCTACGGTCCGTACACCTTGATGAGAGCACTAGAACTACATTTACCTTTGGTTGTGAACACTTTTTCCTGCAATGTAGCTACTTCTACCTGTTCCCTGAACAGAGAACATAAAGCGAGCCACATCTACATTCTCCACTCTGTGGTCACCCCTGACCCTGACAAGAAAATCAACCAACAGTACGGACAAGCTGACAGATGATCAATATTCAGGTTATCAAACTGTTGACAAACAACTTGAATGTTTGCTCCTTTATCTGTACTTTTACTTAAGTAAAGAAATGGAGTACTTCTTCCACCACTGGTCATTTCTGAAAACATCATAGTCCTTTTCTTTACCTCATTGGCAAACCAAACTTCTGCCCCGCCTCAGTGCAGAAAGCCAGCGTGGTTGATGCCAGATTATTAGTGGACACTTGCAGATACAGGATCTACAAAACAAGTGGGGAAGTACACGGCAGGTAAAATGGTGACAAATCTAATTCTTATTTTAAGGGTTGCAAAGTACACACAAGTACAGGTTTTATTTTGGTCTTCATTACAATATCACAGACAACTATCAAGGTAAAATATTGTACGTTTACAGTATTATAGGCCATTTTTTCTCTCCATACCATTCAGAATACATACTTCATATTACTACAGTAAATGCAACGAGGTCTTGTTTAGATGTTTTTATTACCTTTCAGGAAAAACCATCAATGCCACCAAAAATAATGATGTTGTATCTAAATTGATGAAAAGAACAGTTATTATTTGTTACTCATACACATAATTAAAGCCGGAGAGTTATGGCCAAATGTTGTGAGAGTTACTTAGTTATTATAGGATTATATATAGTATAGTTTTTTTCAATAATTCTCAATTCTCAATAAATATTTTTACAAGCATTGCATTTAATAAATGTCAATAACACTAACATGAATTTTATACAAAAAGTCAGAATATGCAGTGTTGCTCTAAAAGTATGTTCCAGTAACTTTCTTAATCCAAGTGTGGGCCAGAGGTGAAGCTCTGTATCAGAGCGTGCTCAGACAGTGACAGTGTGAGAGCAGCAGGCAGTTGTCAGTGCATGTGCACATACAAGGGCCCCGGGGCCTCGTCTGTAAAAGTGTGTACCAGCAAAACTAATAACCTTCTCTTTATTTAACGCACTACAAAACCTTTTTTTTTTGAGAGAGATAAAAAGTCAATGTAAAGTGCATCACATGCCAAACAGATATTTGCCAAACTCGCTCATTAAGCCACGTTGCTGATTTTATTTCTCCAAATGTGTACTCACCAGAGTCAGAGCTGATCAATATAAAAATACATCCAGAGTTTCACGTCTAGTTGCATTTTGTTATACAACAGTGGTGGAGGAAGGACTCAGTTTCTTTACTTAATAAAGTAAAAGCAAAACAAAGGAGCAAAAATGTACTCAAGTAAGAGTATCACTTTAAAATTTCTACTTAAGTAAAAGTACAAAAGTACTCACTTTTAAATGTACTTGCAAGGAAAAAAGTAAAAGTATTTTGCACAGATTTGACAACTTATGAATGTGTTAAATGTGATGGACTTCTCCTGAAGTTTGTGCTGATTCCAGATGAAATGAACAAACTGAGACTGAATCTGTCTCTGAGCTCTGACGTCTTTATTATTCTGATGTTTCTAAAGCAGTACTACTTTACTGCATCTGTTATATTGAAGTACTGTGTGTGTACAATGAGGCCATGACAAAAACACACGATTTTAAACCAAAATTCAAAATACTTTGTAATTTAAACCAACTCAAAAAATGCAGTGGAGTAAAAAGTACAGATACTTGCTCTAAAATGTAGTGAAGTAAAAGTAAAAGTACCCCTTGTAAAATTTACTCAAATAAAGTACAGATACATAAAAATTGTACTTTTACTTTGTTACATCCAACCACTGTACTTAAAAGCTTACATAAAAATCTATGACACTTCATTTTACTGCAGCGGCAAAACTTTGTAAAACCAATACATGTGTTCTTCTCCACACAGTTGGCCTCAGCTACAATCACAGGAGTTCAGTGTATAACACAGTGAGAATAGTAGAAGATAGTCGGCCTAAGAAAGAAATCCAAGATTAGATTTTTTTTACATGATACCCACCTAATCAGTTTGTGGTTTGTGTCAATGTGCATGAATGATTTAGGGCTTGGAACAGAACAGGTCCTAACAACAACACAGTGGAGAGACTGCTGCTTGTGTCAACACCGTGCACTGATGCCCGAGTCCTGTCCCACTGCACCACATGTCCCTGTGCTCTGAGCAGACCCATCATCATTCTGTGTCCTGCATGTGGCCAAGATGCATGTGTTGCTGAGACATGGGAATCCAACTCTTCGTGTGAAAGGTCGCTGTATTTTCCCCGTGCACGTATTCCCCATTCAGCCTTTCGCCTGTGGAAGGTTGCTCTGGACACTCCAAGTAGCCTCGAGATGCAGGTCACAGGCAAATCCACTGAGATGATGTGACGGTTGAGGCTCACTTTGCCTGGATTAAAGTTACTCGTGTTTGTTAATTGAAGAGGAAAAAACTTCCACAGGACTCCGATGTAAAAGGGGAATAAACAAAATTTTAATCCACAGTTTTGTTAATGCTTCTTACAGGAGTCATCAAAGTGAAGCTGTCCTCAAAAA
The DNA here is from genome assembly GCA_020698575.1 of Bostrychus sinensis. Classification (NCBI taxonomy): domain Eukaryota; kingdom Metazoa; phylum Chordata; class Actinopteri; order Gobiiformes; family Eleotridae; genus Bostrychus; species Bostrychus sinensis. The sequence continues at coordinate 779,888 of CM036252.1, forward strand.
TGAACAATGCTACGGTGAGAAAACCATTTGGCTCAGTCCTTCACGGAGCCTCTACTTTGACAACGTGCTGTGCGTCACTGTAATGGCTTCACTCATTTCCACCGCTAGAGCGCTCTCTCTCTTAAAGTGACGGTAACATATTTGACTGTTACAGCCTAACATTAAACAACAAAATTACTTCTTTACATATCTTTCTTAAATTCAACACAAATTCAAATCAGTGGATTTTAGCTCACTTAACACAATAATCTTACGTAATTATTAAACTCAAAACAGATCTCTGAACAAAACACAGAATGCACTTACTTATACTCTTAAATGTATATGAGCTAAACGTGGCTCCCACAGATGAGGTGTGACACATTTCCTCTGGGAGAATCTTTTTGGGGCGACCAATCTGCCTTTTTTCATGGTCAACTGTAATTTGAGTTCCGTCTTTGTTTTGGGATGGCATCTGGTGAAGGGGCCCCAGCGGTGTCTCAGGGCCCCGGCGGTGTCTCGGGCGGTGTCTCAGGGGCCCCAGCGGTGTCTCAGGACCCCGGCGGTGTCTCAGGGCCCCGGCGCTGTCTCGGGCGGTGTCTCGGGGCCCTGCGGTGTAGGGGCCCCGGCGGTGTCTCAGGGCCCCGGCGGTGTCTCGGGCGGTGTCTCAGGGGCCCCAGCGGTGTCTCAGGACCCCGGCGGTGTCTCAGGGCCCCTGTGGTGTCTCGGGGGCCCCGGCGGTGTCTCGGGCGGTGTCTCGGGGCCCTGCGGTGTAGGGGCCCCGGCGGTGTCTCAGGGCCCCGGCGGTGTCTCGGGCGGTGTCTCAGGGGCCCCAGCGGTGTCTCAGGACCCCGGCGGTGTCTCAGGGCCCCTGTGGTGTCTTGGGCGGTGTCTCAGGGCCCCTGCGGTGTCTCGGGCGGTGTCTCAGGGGCCTCAGCGGTGTCTCAGGGGCCCTGCGGTGTCTCAGGACCCCGGCGGTGTCTCAGGGCCCCGGCGGTGTCTCGGGGGCCCCCTTGGTGTCTCAGGGGCCTCAGCGGTGTCTCAGCGGTGTCTTAGTTATTAGTAAATATATAAATAAAAATATAGGGGGTGCATGGTGGCAGAGTGGTTAGCGTCTCGCCTCCCAGCAAGGAGGTCACACAACAACCATCACAGATCTCTCTGGGTGGAGTCTGCAGGTCCTCCCCGTGTTCCCCTGGGTTCTCTCCGGCTTCCTCCCACTGAGTTGGTGAATTGGTGACTCTAAAGTGCCCCCTAGTGAATGAATGTGAGAGTGAATGGTTGTCTCTGTGTCAGCCCTGGGACTGGCCCCTGCCCAGGCTGGGCCCCGCCTACGGCCCAAAGTTACTGGGATAGGCTCCAGTCACCCGCGACCCCTAACGGCAATAAGTGGTAGAAAATGAATGAAATTTCTATGCATGATTGCTAATCGCAACAAACCAAGTCACGTGACTGAGAATGGTCTATATCTCTAATCACTGTCAATAATATAATCTAATATTCTATATCTCTAATCAGTTCTTTGCTCCTGTCTGGAGCTGTGGGCTCTTAACCTCACCTCCTATGGACTTCCTCCCCCTACCTCACCCCCCCTCCCCTGTCTGGATGAATCCTCACAGACCTGAACTATGATCCTATAGATGAGTAATGGACTAACAGTTGTAGCAGTGTAGTTATTGTTTGTGTTGTTGTTTGTGTTGTTTGTGAAGCTCTCTGAAGCGACTGTTGTTGTGATACTGGGACATATAATAAAGCTCAATTGAACTGAAATGACACCCCAGACCCACAAAAGGAAATATATTCCACGCTCATTAGAGTTTGTTTTTCTTTTCCCATGTACAGTTCGAGTTATGCATGTATGTGTTTTCCTTAGCAAACAAAGCAGAAGACACATTTTTATTTGCTAGTCGCTGGGAGCTCAGTGTCATTTGGAGCAGAGGGGTTTCGCCCTCCAGGGGCTGTGATGTCTCACACTTTACTAGAGGACTAGGCCTTTAAAGGTAACTTGTCTAGAGTTTGTGTTTTCACCTCTGCTAAGTTTGACAGTGTGCACGGCCTTTTCCTCCAGCTTATGGTGAATTTTGATAACTTTATTTGACTGGACACAAGCCTTTGTTGGTGATGGCAGTGGTTGTGCCCCCTCTCCCAGCTTTTAGCGTCCGAATGGTTTACCCTTATTTAAACACTGTGGCTTTTTTTCTTTTTTGTTTGCTCTTTCAGCTCCAGTGGGAATGTCAGAAAACTGGGCTTTCTCCAGCATCAGGTCTAACTCTGCTGCCAGCCCCAGAGCAGTTAAATAATACGTTTGGTTTATCTGTTAACCAAAAATGCAGCATTCATTTTTACAGAGAGTGCTGTAGGTCAGAACCTGTTTATGGGTTTTTGGGTATTAGCTTAGTAGTTATTATTACAATGAAACTATTTTACACCTGCTACCTAAAATATATTGCATTTTGTTTTGTGCAGGCAGTAGCTCAGTTGGTAGAGATGTTGGGCCACTAACCTGAAGATTGGATTTTTGATAATAACTAATAACTTAAACAAATAAAAGAGGCAAGATATGTTGTGAGTTTTAAAATAACTCAAAACGTCCAGTTCCTTGCTCTGTGAGAGAGCAGCAGCTCTTTCTATAGAACTGTCCTGTCTCTCCACACACAGCCTGGACCTAGTTCTCTCATTTTGTCAGGCTTGTGGCAATAAAAGCACCTATTTACAACTCTGTGCTGCTCAGGAAGCTTTTTGCAAGTGACAAGATGCGCCATTTACACATTATTAGCAAGAAACAAATAATATTTAGACCGATAATATTTCATTTAAACTGGAAGAGGCTGTTCAGCAGCTGAGCAAATCTGAGGACCACAGCCTTTAAAAATCAGAATTTGAGCAGAAACCCGACTTTCATTTCATGTTCTGTCGGGCATTTACACAGTCAGCACCTCCTGATGTCAAAGTCCAAGGGCTTTTGAGCTTTTGAGAGATTTTATCCGTCACAACTTTCAACCAAAATGGCCGACTTCCTGTTGGGTTTAGGGCGGGGCCATAATATACTTTTTGGTGGGTCTCAATGTGCTCTATGTATCTACCAAGTTTTGTTTATCTATGATTATTACGATGGTTAACTGATTTAAGTTTTTCTCAATCTAAACTAAACTCCCGTCCCTCCTCTCATCTCTGCTCTTGTCCTTTCTTCTTTGTCTCTAATGCTCTTGTTAATGTCTCAGTGATACAGAAAGGAATTAAGTTCAAGCACCAATCCTGGGTAAAGGGCTTCACTGAAGTGGACTCAGGGACTGCAGTTAAGGAAAAACACCAAAGTAAAAATCGTCTTTATAAATTAATTGTCTCACAATAATAAGTAAGAGGTCTCTCCTGTCTCCTCTCTCCTCTGTCTAACTCTGCCTCGTGTGTTACAGAGATGTTGAAGTCAGAACCTGAGCCTGACTCTCAGACTCCTCTCCTGAGTGGAGCCCAGACAGAGAACCTTCAGCTGAGTGGAGCTGCAGTGAAGAACTCTCCTGAGGAGACGTGGGTCCAAAGTAAGAACCAGCTCCTTTTCATCTGAACACAAACTCATCTTTATTTGTACATAAACAGTGAACGTTTGTTCTGGTTTTAAACTAATCACAAAGATTAGATTTTAGTTGTAGGACTGTCTGCTGCCCTCTGGTGGTTTCTCCTGATATTCTGCTGCACTTAGGAAATATATTTAGCAAGTCCTCTTAACTTTAAACCTTATTCTTACTCACTGTTCATATACTGTATTTTCCGGACTATAAGTAGCACTTTTTTCATAATTTGGCTGGTCCTGCGACTTATATATCAAATTTAACATGAATCAAGAAGTAAAGTGTAGACCATTCTGATTGATAATTGTGCATGCGCTGGTGTGGACTCTAACAGACACCGTACTGGTGAGAAGCGCAGAAGCTCTGTTGAACATCTCTATGATATGTGTACTTGTTCTGCCGACACGGCCATGTAAAATGTTCAGTATTAACACTGTAAGTTAATAATAAAACAATCTTAAATATCATCTCCTCTCATTTCAACATAAACATTACCATCTACAGCCGAGAGAGGGCGCTCTAGGCTTGTGACAGCTACTGTCAGTAGTTTTCAGTGATGTAGAATAAGCGCTGGGGAACTTGTTTACTGCTAACTTGTTGTTGGACTCGCTGGCTTATGTTAATTTAGCCTCTTCAGCCTCCCAGGTTTGTTCTGTGCTGTTGTGTAGCTGAATAACTTGTCTTTGCAGATTAAATGTCTGTTCTTAGTCTTGGATTTTGTGAAATACATTTTTAAATAAATGCGACTTAAAGTCCAGTGCGACTTATAAATGTTTTTTTCCTCTTCATAATGCATTTTTTGACTGACTGACTTATACTCCCCTGAGCGACTTATGGGCCCGTTAATACAGTATTCATTTTCATTTCATTGCAGAAAGAGACAGGAGAATAACTGCTCTTTTACTCATAATGTGAAGCTGATTTTTCCCTCTGTATCTCTGAGTGTATTATTCCAGTTCCATATTTGACATTTGTATAACTGAGTGTAAGAGGCGAGCCAGCCTTGTGAGTTTGGAGCAGTGTCTCCTTTAGTTCATTACTGAGACACATCCTGAACCGTTACAGTGATGTTGGACTCTCACAAACCTGCCACTGTTTAGTCTGTGCATGACTCTCACAAATCAGAAGCAGGATTATAAATGTGTGAATGTTTCTGTTGTCTCCACAGTGGATCGTCACTTTGGGCCTGTCTGTGTGAGCAGAGCTGATCCATTTTAGACTCCTCTGAAAAACACTCACTGGAACTTTCCTGGTTAACCCTGAGGCTCCTGACAAATGTACTCACACTTTATAACCTCGGGATTTGGGCATTAAATGAAGATCACTCTAAAACTGTGAAATTTGTTTTTGTTTTTTTACTTTTTTTGCATGAATAGATATGGAGTTTATTGTCATGTATTAATATTTGTCAGGTTTTGTTATCTCGGTGTTGGGATCGCTGTAACAGAGCGGTGGCAGTGTGGCTGAGAATATATTTACTTTGTTATTTTGTCCTGAGGTCTGTGAAACTCCAGTGTTCAGAGCAGAAGTGGGCTCTGGTTATAAACAGGTGGTGTTAATGTGGTTGAATACTTTTGTGTGGGTCTGTGGGAGATTTAAGTGATCAAAGCCAAGCAGGCTGTGTTTTTCTAACCACACCTGGGATGTTGTTGCTGGGGCTTTCTGACACCAACATAAAAGAAAACATGTTGTATTTTTATGTGATGTGAATTTTCTTGTGTATTAACTGTGTGTTGTTTTTCTGTTTTGAGTGAACAAAGAAGTAAAAGGTGCTTTGTGTACAGTCTGTCATATTTACACAGGTTACTGCTCTGTCTTTGTTAAAGCAATAAACAAATAAATCTGTTTTTATCCTCTGTGGTCATGAGTCTCATTATTAATATTATTATTATTATTATGATTAGTGCCATCTTTCTCCTCCTCTGTACATGTTTATAGTAATGATAAATCCATTGCAGTATTAGTTTTTAGTCAGTTTTCAGAAGGACTTTATGTTTTTGGTCTAAATAAGAAACATCACAACAGAAAACTAAAGAACTTTCAGGAAGTCGCTGCAGGAACAGATCAATAAACTACAATATTTGTATTTTAAATGTAATGATTATGGCTCACAGTTAAACAAAAACAAAACTCATTTAGTTCAGGCCCAATATTACAAAAACATTACTATTGAAATAAATACTTTAAAATGACTGACTGTTTTACTTTTAGATTTTAAATTAAATGTATTAACCTCCTACAGCCCTAACTTTTTAGTCTCACCTTTCGCTCCAAGCACAAAAAAAATGCACCAATAAAGACTGCCATTGAAAAAAAAATTCTAATGGTTAATAATTCCTTATTTTTTTCATGTTTACAATGATTAACTTCAGTCCTCATCATACATAGCAAAAATGAATTCTGTTTATGAAATTTAACTCTTTAAATTCCAGTTTTTGTCATTAAAAGTTGATTTCAAATTATGAAAAAAATCACAAAAAATTTATTTATTTTGTTTCTCTAAATGCAATTTAGAATTTTTTTGTGGTGCATTATCAGAGCTTGGCAGTGTAAAAAATTGGCCTCATGATTGATTTTATTAGATTTAAAATGTTTGTGTAGCGGCAGATGAAACATTTTTAGTCACAGCTTTCGTCCTAAGGCACAAAAAACTGCACTGCCACAGAAAAATGATATAATAATAGATAATTCAAAAAAGATTTTTTTATTTTCATGATTAACTCCAGTCGTCATCACACACAGCAAACATTAACTGTGTTTCTGAAAGTGAAGCCTTAAATTCCAGTTTGTGTGGTGCAGACACATCCAGCACAAACCTCTGCCTCTGCTCAGTCTGGGACCTGTTTCTACTTTGCCCTGATGTGCACATCTCTGTAAGAACTACATTTTGGATTTGTGCTCACGCAAACACAAACAAACTCATTTCTCAACAAACACTTTCACACCAATTTATGACAAAAACTCACCCAAATCATTTTAGTTCAAACATGTTTTTATTTTCCTTTAGGCTTGGTCATTTATACAAACACTAATGTGGCCATCTCCACATTTACACTGAAGGCAGAAAAATCATTATAATGCCAAAGTTAAGGTTAATTTTAATGTTGTTAAAGTATCATGCACATTTACCCTCGTTTAGACTCTGTGTTTATCAATAAAGTACTTAGATTAGGCCTCTACTTACTCACACATGATATGGATTTACTTGGTCACTGTTTTACGATGTTCTATGATAATGCATGTAGGAACATCTGTGTAAGATTAGACCTAAGTAGTTTATGTGTCCTCACTAGTTAATCATCCTGATAGGGGAGTGTCCTTACTTCATGTACCAGGTCAGGGCCATCTGTAGGACATCTGTAGTTCACGCTGTTTGTTAGCACCAGGCTTTAGATCGATTGCTTCTTTGCTGAACTTGTTTCCGCAGATTAAAGCCAAGTCAAGGTCCATGCGATGCCGCTGAGGCCAAACAAGGGGCAGCTCGACTCCCAAACAGAATTTACACTTATCAGGAGAAATGTCCGGATCGTCCTGTCCTCAGGAGACACCACAGACGGACTGACTTATTGTTCCATAAACATGATCTACACGGAGGTGCACCTGGACCTGGCTTTTTCACACTGCATTCTATAAAAACGATGTGTACCCCGGGCTCGGGAGCATTAGAGGTAAGATCTTAAGCCCGAGCCCGAGTCCGAACCCGACCCGGCCCGAAATTCGGGTCGGGTAGGGACTAAAATGACAATCATTACGTTCGGGTCGGGCTTCTCTCTCGCTGACTTTTTTAATAAATATATGTTTATAAAAATGTATACTAAAACGATGTGTGGATACTAAACTAAGGAATACTTGTTATAAATAAATAATTTGGTTAAAACAGAGAAGGCGCTGTAAGGTAATTGCTATATAACTACTACTAAACAGGAAGCGCAGAGCCAGGGCACGCTTTGCGCACGTGTCGTGAATGTAATCTTCCCTCCGCAAGTCCGCATCTGTTTAGTTTAGGTCTCCCTGATGTGGAGCAGCAAGAAGTCAAGGATAAACTTAAGACAGGGAACTGAAAACAAACACGCACCGCCGGTAAGAGTGAGGCTGCAGTATTTCTCTGTGTAATTAAGCGAGTGCGCATCAAGATCTCTCTTTCACTCTCTTTGTCTGTGTTCCAGCGTTATTTCGTTGTGCAAATGCATTTATCATGATCATTAAAATATGTCGATTATTTTAACCTTAAGAAATCTTGCGTTTTTTTCTGCCAAAAATACTATGGGATAAATTGAAATTTGGGGTTTGCTTCGAGCTCGGGCCTGCAAATCAAGTTAATTGGTCGGGCTCGGGCTGGGTTGGGCTTTAATGCCCGCCGGCCTGGGTCGGGTCGGGATGGATTTTTTAGGCCCGATCTTACCTCTAGGGAGCATTCGTTGGTTCCCAAGACCGGAAGGTTCTCCCCGGAGAGAGCTGTGGTGGTGGTGGTTGCTCCCAGGCTGAGACTGAGTTCTGGATTTTGATCTACCACTATTCTGTATTTTTGTATTGATCTGGATTCTGTCAACCTGCAGTTTTGTTCCTGTTGGTTTTTAATAAACCTGGGCGGCATGTTATCTACAACCTTCCTGGTCCTCAGAGTCTATTTTTAGACAGCGAGCACACAACAGGTGCCTTCTGAAATCGAGGTCTAATAACATCAAAAAATCCTGTACAACAATACCTCTGGCTACCATAGATGGGCAAATGACGCCCCCTAGTGAAAAACAATAAAAACTACAATTCCAATCCCTCACTGTCATGAATCCATGAAATCCTTGATAAAAATGTGAAATTATATTGCAGTGACAGTAGAATAAAAATGTGGTTTTAATGGGAGTCAATGGCACAAAAACTGTCTCAGCCCCAGTTCAAACCAAAGCAGCAGCGGCAGCGTGACGTCAGACGCGAGTGAACTGCTTTCTGTGGTAAACTTTGCCAGTTCACACCGGGGACGTCTTACGACCGACGCCGCGACGCTGCGCTCAAATTTGGTTGGAGTTCTATTTTTCCTGCGTCAACCGGCGGCGCCACAGCCGAGAAACACAGGAAACAGGCTCCAAGTGTCAAAATAAACTTCCACTACACTTTCAAAATAAAGGTTTTCTAAATGCATGACTGACGTAAACATCGCAGCAAGGACCGCAGTGAATGTTGCACCATGGACGACGAGAAGTTCATTCCTGAGGTGGAGAACTTTAACATTAACTTTAAAACACAAAAAGATTGTAATTGTACTTCTAGCAGAGAGTACTGTCGTCTGATCACCAAGCGAGCGCAATAATAAACAAAACAAAACATAATTGGTCACATACTAAAGATAAAAGTACATTTTATTCAAACAAAAACAGTTTGCTATAAATCAGTTTGTAATACTTCTGCTTAACCATCTGAAGAAACAAGAATATCCAGCGATTATAGGAATGAAGTTAAAACCGGGCGCAGATCCACAGACGCCGCTCCAAACGCAGCTCTGACGCTTTTGAAAAGACGCGCGGAAAACCATGTGCTGCTGCAACGCTCGACACGTTTCACTGTGAGTTTGGGGTTAGGGTAAAGGTGTGAGGGTTTTTTCAGACGCCTTTTTAAGAAAAAAAAATCCTGAAATCTGAAAATTCATCCAAAAATCCACACCTGAGGCAAAATCTGTGCCATTTGAATGAACACAGCAAAAGTTATCCACAAAAACCTGCTGCAGAACATCAGAAAGTGTCGCAGAGCTGCAGGAGTTAAAATGTTCACTCCAGATTTAAGACTTGGCTAAAAACAAACCAGAACTGTGCTCACTTTAACTCTGGACCCTGAGCCATATTTGACAAATGATCCTCGCCTAGACTTTTGATATAAATAAGGAGATAAAATTTCACCACACAGATGCTACTTACATCATTTTTTTCAGAACAACCTGAACTTTAAGTCTGCGTGAGCTGATTTTATGACAACTGAGAATAAAAACTCACATAAAAACTTATCCAAAAGGCAAAAGAAGAAAAAAAAAAGTGATAATGCAAAACGAGAGCTCTCTTTTTAAAAATTACAAAAATAAATGTTTACAAGCTTTTTGATGAATAAAATACAACGTACAGAGCCTTGTTAGGAGCAGCATGAAATAAGAACAGTGCAGGTCAAACTATTTACATTCTGCATACATTTACATTTTTAAAAAAGTGCCAGGTGCCCTAAAGGTTAACAATTGCTGTAGATTGTTAAATACAAGATTTTTATTAAAATGTATTTTTAACAAAAATTTAAACTATTAACAAAAACATAAACTCTTGAAAAAGGCAAAAACAAAGTAGAACACTGTAGGTGCAAGTTTTTTATTTTTTTATTTTTTATTTTTTTTTATTAAAAATAAATAATAAAATAAATAAATCTTAATTTACAGTATTCATCCAATACAAACACATAACAAATGAGAGCTCATATAATGCAATTACATGTTACAATTACAATATATCTTATATCTCATCATGTCATATATCATACATGTCTATAAATAAAGTAAAATAGAAAATAAAAAATAAAAAAATAAAAGGGTTGTCACAGTATGGCATAAGTCTTGGATGTGTGTGCTTTTTTATTATTAATGAATGACAAGGAATTCAGTATATTATTAACCTCTATTAAAAAGAGGGGAAAAGAGGGTTGCAATTTTTAAAACCTTTGCTTATGAATAAAAAAATTTACCAATTAAAATGAAAAAATTTACAACATAATGAAAGGGTTTCTTTTTGACAATGGTATTGCTTTCAAAATAACACATTATATCTTTTAATGTGAAGCAGTGACTCACTATACAATTTCTAAAAATATAGTTACTCATTTCTGTCCAAAATATCTTCACATTGTTACAGTGGAAAAATAAATGTTCTAGAGTTTCATCATCTGTTTTACAAAATGAACAATGTTTATCAGTGTCTGCAAACGTGGAAATGAAAGAGTTGACTGGGTAGATTTTTATAGTGTACTTCTTTAACTTTATTTGGTTTACAATATAGGTGCAAGTTTTTACATCATCTGCAGACTCACTGATGATGTCACCAAGTTGTAAAGCATTGTGGGTAATCACTATGGCAACTACAGTAAAAGCTAATGAAAGTTATTGATATAAAACTTGGCAGGATTTGTATCAGAAATGTCCTCTAGGTGGCGCTCAGCGGTAAAATGTCACCAAAAGACACTGAACTCTCAGACGACAGAAAAGTTACAAAGATATCAAAAGCAGTTTGTGAACGGTGCAGGCATTCGCTTCAAGTGGAGAAAAAACTAAGTAACTGGGTTCAGTATATTTTATTGTATTTACTGTTTGTTTGTTTGTTTGTTTGTTTGTTTGTTTGTTTGTTTTCCCTGTTCATGTAACCTGACTGATAAAGCTTTTCTAGGAACAGGCACCAGAATGTTTTGATAAAATAATCTGTGTTGTTGTATCTGTCCCTATCAAATACACTGTAAATAGAATACATTTTATTCTTATTAAACTTATAATGCATCAATCATTTTCTGAATAAACTGACTTCTTCAAATTCTGTAAATCCAAAAATGAGCCAGTTTATGGAACAACTCTTGGAAATGAACAGATCTGAAACATTCTGCTGCCGTTAAAGATCCACACATCTCAGCTGTAGTTTCCAGCTAACGCCGCTCCTTCAAAATAAAACTCCAAACAAGCACATGACACGCACACTGTAAAAAATATCTGTAGATTTCATGGTAAAAATCTGTAAAATCTCAGCAGTAAAAGGCCGTAAGTGATAATGTTTTGGTTACGGCAGCCATTCCCAAAGTCGTGGCTCCTTAAATTTCCAAAAATCCCTCACAGATTATTGACTAAAAGTTGTTTTAAAGTAATTTTTTAAAACAAGTATACAACTGTAATTAATTTCATGTTTTTTATGTACTTCATGTTTTTAGGTACTTAATATTTTCATTGACTTTTTATATTTTTGTATGTTTTATTTGTTTTTATGAACCAAAACCATGGGTCTGAAATAATAATAAAAAAAAAATTATAATAAATTGAAACTGAAATATAGACAGCCTCTGGGGGCCCCTCTGTAGTACTTTTGCAGACCCCCAGGGGGCCCTGGACCCCACTTTGGGAACCACTGGGTTACGGTAATTAACTGTAATATTAAAAATAAGGCAAAATTGTATTTTTTAGTTTTATTTTTTGTAATGTATACAGTATAGCACTGAGTCCAGTGTTTATTACAGTTTAACACCTTTTTAAAACATAATAACTTTAAATTTTACAGTAAATGTTGATTAAAACATAAGCCACACACTGTAAAATACACAGTTAATCTATTTTTTGAAAGATAATAACTTTAAATTTTACAGTAAATAATAAAAACTCAAGTCAAAAACTGTAAAAACAACATTTGTGGTAATATTATACTGTAAATGAAATACAGGCCTCTTGTAGTTTTTATGATAGGCACAACCACAGCTGCCAATTTTTTTACCGTAAAATGTACAGATTTTTTTTTACAGTTAGCCACAGTCAGCCACAGTCAGCCACAGTCAGCCACAGTCAGCCACAGTCAGCCACAGTCAGCCACAGTTAGCCACAGTCAGCCACAGTCAGCCACAGTCAGCCACAGTTAGCCACACTCAGCCACAGTTAGCCACAGTTAGCCACAGTCAGCCACAGTTAGCCACAGTCAGCCACAGTCAGCCACAGTTAGCTAAACACAGGACACCTGCCTGGGAAGGACATGGACTCTGGGACACAGTTAGCCACAGTTAGCCACAGTCAGCCACAGTTAGCCACAGTCAGCCACAGTTAGCCACAGTCAGCCACAGTTAGCCACAGTTAGCCACAGTCAGCCACAGTTAGCCACAGTCAGCCACAGTCAGCCACAGTTAGCCACAGTCAGCCACAGTCAGCCACAGTTAGCCACAGTCAGCCACAGTTAGCCACAGTTAGCCACAGTCAGCCACAGTCAGCCACAGTTAGCCACTGTTAGCCACAGTCAGCCACAGTTAGCCACAGTCAGCCACAGTTAGCCACAGTCAGCCACAGTCAGCCACAGTCAGCCACAGTTAGCCACAGTTAGCCACAGTTAGCCACAGTCAGCCACAGTTAGCCACAGTCAGCCACAGTTAGCCACAGTCAGCCACAGTTAGCCACAGTCAGCCACAGTCAGCCACAGTTAGCCACAGTCAGCCACAGTTAGCCACAGTTAGCCACAGTTAGCCACAGTCAGCCACAGTTAGCCACAGTCAGCCACAGTTAGCCACAGTTAGCCACAGTTAGCCACAGTTAGCCACAGTCAGCCACAGTTAGCCACAGTTAGCCACAGTTAGCCACAGTTAGCCACAGTCAGCCACAGTCAGCCACAGTTAGCCACAGTTAGCCACAGTTAGCCACAGTTAGCCACAGTCAGCCACAGTTAGCCACAGTTAGCCACAGTCAGCCACAGTTAGCCACAGTCAGCCACAGTCAGCCACAGTCAGCCACAGTCAGCCACAGTTAGCCACAGTCAGCCACAGTTAGCCACAGTTAGCCACAGTTAGCCACAGTCAGCCACAGTTAGCCACAGTCAGCCACAGTCAGCCACAGTCAGCCACAGTCAGCCACAGTCAGCCACAGTCAGCCACAGTTAGCCACAGTTAGCCACAGTCAGCCACAGTTAGCCACAGTCAGCCACAGTCAGCCACAGTCAGCCACAGTCAGCCACAGTTAGCCACAGTCAGCCACAGTTAGCCACAGTTAGCCACAGTTAGCCACAGTCAGCCACAGTTAGCCACAGTCAGCCACAGTCAGCCACAGTCAGCCACAGTCAGCCACAGTCAGCCACAGTCAGCCACAGTTAGCCACAGTCAGCCACAGTCAGCCACAGTTATCCACAGTTAGCCACAGTCAGCCACAGTTAGCCACAGTCAGCCACAGTTAGCCACAGTCAGCCACAGTCAGCCACAGTCAGCCACAGTCAGCCACAGTCAGCCACAGTTAGCCACAGTTAGCCACAGTTAGCCACAGTTAGCCAAACACAGGACCCCTGCCTGGGAAGGACATGAACTCTGGGACACAGCCTGGGCGACAGGAGACGACCATCAAGACGATGTCATCAAGGCAGGGCATCTGGGCTTTGAGAAACACCCCTGGCCCTTTCCGAAACCATTCCCGCTTCCTGGCCCTGCTCACTTCCTCTCCTCTCTCTGTGGAGTCGCACTCGCAGCTGAGCGTCGCTCCCTTGGTCACAGCAGGAGACGCTGAGCTCTCCCCTCGCTCTCAGAAATGGATTGATGACAGTGTTAAATATCTGGGCCCCAGGTTCGGCTCCCAGGTGAACGTGGAACTGAAGTTGTGTGGAGCGTGTTGCTGTGGAGCTGCAGTGCAGTGTTACACACAGCTCCTGAGTCTGCGCCGCACTCGCTGTGGAGGAGCTCATGGGCCCCGCTCCCTCGACGCGCGGTCAGTTTCAGACAGCGCTGAGTGTGGCGGGCCCTTCGCGTGAACGCACAGACTCAATGGAAGTGCGCAGGGCGAGGGAGTAGGGAGCCGTTTCAGAAAGGGCCCAGGAGTTTTTGGGTTCAGCCTTACTTTGTGTTAGACAGGAAACTGGAGCAGAGACAAGACCCGTCCTTCAAAATAAAACTCCAACAGGAAGTGAGGCAGCCAGCTCCCACTAAAGTAAAGCAGAGTAAAGTAAATACTAACTTTACTAAACTCATTTGTTTTCAGCTCTGAGTTAAAAAAAAAACAACAGGTTAAAAACAAAGTGAGAGGCTAAAAGCAGAAGCTAACATGTTAGCAATGCTATTAGCTAAAAAAAATAGCTCATGGAAAAAAGAACCACTGTTTAAAATGTAATTATTTTTTATTACTTACATTTATAATACGGCCCAAAGTTACTGGGACAGGCTCCAGTCACCCGCGACCCCTAATGGGAGTAAGCAGTAGAAAATGAATCAATGAATTTATAAAACAAACTATTCATTTCTTTTTAAAGGGGGTTTACAAATCAATTTAATAAAGATTATATTAAATGCAGAATAAGTAAATTAGATTTTAAGTTGACTTCCTAAATCGTTGTTTGGGAAATAATTTAATATTTGCTCTTTTTAATTTGAAGAATTATAAATGAAACTGTACATAAATCTCAAAATTCTCTATCTCAAGTGTAACTTGAGATTTTTTATTAAATATTTTATTTTTATTTACATGATTATAAAAGTCCTCTATATAAAACTGGAATATAACTAAAAAATAATAATAATAATAATAAAAATAAAAACCTTACACTGGAGTTAAACTTTGTTCTGTCTTTATTTAAATGAGATTTGATATAAATGAATAAGTAAATAAACACATAATAATTAAATAGATCATAAATAAATACATAATAATCAAACAGATAATAATGAGGCCCAGTTATTGTGGGGCCTGTGGCTCCAAGGCTGCCACTGTTGGCTCCATAAATCCAAGCGGGGCCCTGTTGGCTCCATAAATCCAAGCGGGGCCCCTGTTGGCTCCATAAATCCAAGCGGGGCCCCTGTTGGCTCCATAAATCCAAGCGGGGCCCTGTTGGCTCCATAAATCCAAGCGGGGCCCCTGTTGGCTCCATAAATCCAAGCGGGGCCCCTGTTGGCTCCATAAATCCAAGCGGGGCCCCTGTTGGCTCCATAAATCCAAGCGGGGCCCCTGTTGGCTCCATAAATCCAAGCGGGGCCCCTGTTGGCTCCATAAATCCAAGCGGGGCCCTGTTGGCTCCATAAATCCAAGCGGGGCCCCCGTTGGCTCCATAAATCCAAGCGGGGCCCCCGTTGGCTCCATAAATCCAAGCGGGGCCCTGTTGGCTCCTCCATCTTCTGCCAGGTCGGCTGTGGTTCATCTCCAGATGATCCAGGAGGCCACGCCTTCTCCTCCCTGGTCACCAAACCAAAGCAGAGGATTGTGGGAAGTAAGGACAGAGCTGTAGAGGACAGGTCTGTGTCTCCCACTGAGACCTCACAGCTGTCTCATATTAATAACACATCAGACATCTGCTGTTCAGGCGTCTGCCACTAGATGGAGCCGTTTGTGTTCATGAACACAGCGCAGTGCAATAAACAGAGCCAGAGAAAGAAGTTTTAACCACAGCTGGGCTCTGGGCACAAACAGGAACAGGAAGTGAGCCCAGCGTAGCCACGGACTGCTTTCTAACACAAACTACTGACACCCAGATCCTGGTCCTGGTCCTGGTCCTGGTCCTGGTCCTGGTCCTGGTCCTGGTCCTGGTCCTGGTCCTGGTCCTGGTCCTGGTCCTGGTCCTGGTCTCTAACCCAGCGCTGGAACAATAAAACCATTCAGTCATTTTCATTTTCCATAAACTGAGCTAAATCTGCAAATACTACTGCTACTGCATTACTACTGCTACTGCAATACTACTGCTACTGCAAATACTACTGCTACTGCAATACTACTGCTACTGCAATACTACTGCTACTGCAAATACTACTGCTACTGCAATACTACTGCTACTGCAATACTACTGCTACTGCAATACTGCTGCTACTGCAGTACTACTGCTACTGCAATACTACTGCTACTGCAATACTGCTGCTACTGCAATACTACTGCTACTGCAATACTACTGCTACTGCAGTACTGCTGCTACTGCAATACTGCTGCTACTGCAATACTACTGCTACTGCAATACTACTGCTACTGCAATACTGCTGCTACTGCAATACTACTGCTACTGCAATACTACTGCTACTGCAATACTGCTGCTACTGCAAATACTACTGCTACTGCAATACTACTGCTACTGCAATACTACTGCTACTGCAAATACTACTGCTACTGCAAATACTGCTGCTACTGCAAATACTACTGCTACTGCAATACTACTGCTACTGCAATACTGCTGCTACTGCAAATACTACTGCTACTGCAATACTACTGCTACTGCAATACTACTGCTACTGCAAATACTACTGCTACTGCAATACTACTGCTACTGCAAATACTACTGCTACTGCAATACTACTGCTACTGCAAATACTACTGCTACTTCATTGACAAAGTACTTTAGAAAGTACTAAGTCGCTGCACAAGATAAAAAAGATCAAACAGAAATCAAAGTTAAAAATCTACAAATCCATAAAACAGATACAAAGGTAATAAATACAGTCAGTGTTGCCAGATTGGGCAGATTTCCTCCAGTTGGGTTTGTGTTGAACACTTTGGGCTGCTTTATAAAATGTGTGCTGCTTTTCACATTTGTCAGGTTTTTAGAAAATCTTGTGGAGAAAATACAAACACAATAGTTTTTATTTAGTGTCAAACAAAGCAGAAAAACACATTTCAGTAACCTGCTGTGTCCTCACTCATCATCAGTTCATTTGTTTTAAAATGACTGCTTCATGTTTGGTTTGTGTCATTTCCTGTTGGTATTTCCTGGTTCTCTGGTTGCTATGGTGACAGGACCTGACACAGGAAGAGCTCACCACAGACAAAAGGTGAGAAAAACACACCCAGCACTGTCACAGCACAAACTAGGCCTTAGTCCTGGTTTAGACCTGGTTTAGTCCTGGTTTAGTCCTGGTTTAGTCCTGGTTTAGTCCTGGTTTAGACCTGGTTTAGTCCTGGTTTAGTCCTGGTTTAGTCCTGGTTTAGTCCTGGTTTAGACCTGGTTTAGTCCTGGTTTAGTCCTGGTTTAGTCCTGGTTTAGTCCTGGTTTAGACCTGGTTTAGTCCTGGTTTAGTCCTGGTTTAGTCCTGGTTTAGTCCTGGTTTAGACCTGGTTTAGTCCTGGTTTAGTCCTGGTTTAGACCTGGTTTAGACCTGGTTTAGACCAGGTTTAGCCCTGGTTTAGCCCTGGTTTAGTCCTGGTTTAGTCCTGGTTTAGACCTGGTTTAGTCCTGGTTTAGTCCTGGTTTAGACCTGGTTTAGACCTGGTTTAGACCTGGTTTAGTCCTGGTTTAGTCCTGGTTTAGACCTGGTTTAGACCTGGTTTAGTCCTGGTTTAGACCTGGTTTAGTCCTGGTTTAGTCCTGGTTTAGTCCTGGTTTAGTCCTGGTTTAGTCCTGGTTTAGTCCTGGTTTAGACCTGGTTTAGTCCTGGTTTAGTCCTGGTTTAGATCTGGTTTAGTCCTGGTTTAGACCTGGTTTAGTCCTGGTTTAGTCCTGGTTTAGTCCTGGTTTAGACCTGGTTTAGACCTGGTTTAGTCCTGGTTTAGTCCTGGTTTAGTCCTGGTTTAGACCTGGTTTAGTCCTGGGTTAGACCTGGTTTAGACCTGGTTTAGTCCTGGTTTAGACCTGGTTTAGACCTGGTTTAGTCCTGGTTTAGTCCTGTTTTAGACCTGGTTTAGACCTGGTTTAGTCCTGGTTTAGACCTGGTTTAGTCCTGGTTTAGACCTGGTTTAGACCTGGTTTAGACCTGGTTTAGTCCTGGTTTAGTCCTGGTTTAGACCTGGTTTATTCCTGGTTTAGACCTGGTTTAGTCCTGGTTTAGACCTGGTTTAGTCCTGGTTTAGACCTGGTTTAGTCCTGGTTTAGTCCTGGCTTAGACCTGGTTTATTCCTGGTTTAGACCTGGTTTAGACCTGGTTTAGTCCTGGTTTAGACCTGGTTTAGTCCTGGTTTAGTCCTGGTTTAGTCCTGGTTTAGACCTGGTTTAGACCTGGTTTAGACCTGGTTTAGACCTGGTTTAGTCCTGGTTTAGTCCTGGTTTAGACCAGATTCATTTATGTTTTTATTGAACCTTATTATAATAATAACCTTATTATTTAAGGAGGTAAAACGTTTGAGAACCAGTTTTCTTTTACAAACAGGACGTGGCCACGAGGCCCTGGCAGGAATAAATAACACACACACAACTGTGCACACACAAGAACCACAATACAACTATACACAGACACAAATACACCAAACAACACACAGCGAGTGTAAATATAGGAAGACTACAGAGGGCAGAGAAGTGTGTCAGTGTATGATGGATATGAAATATCACATCAGTTTTGCAACTGAAATGAATGCAGTTTGTTTTCCTGGAGCTGAGGTGGAGGTGGGGGTTGTAGAAGGACTGCTCTACTGAAGTGAGGCTGAGCTGAAGAGTGGATGCTGCAGATTGGGGAGAGGGGCCAACCGAGTACAAAACAGTGTCATCTGCATACAGATGGATCTGGGAGCTGCCAGCAGCTTTAGCTGTGTCAGTGATGTAAACAGAGAAAAGGATGGGGCCTAGGATAGAGCCTTGAGGCACACCTTTGTAAATGATGAGTGGCTCTGATGTTTTCTGTTTTCAGAAGGTAGCTAGCAAACCTGTCCCAGCAGGAGGTGGACAGACCAATACTGGAGAGCCTACGTAGGACGATCCTGTGGTCAACCGAGTCCAAGGCCTTGGCGAGGTCATGAAGGTGTCCAACGCTGTGATGACATCATCAAGGACCTTCATGGTGGCTGGGATACATCCACGTCCAGGCCAAAATCAGACTGAAGATCAGACAAAATGTGATGTGAGTCAAGGAAGAGGTTTAGTTGTTTGTGCAGCAGCTTCTCCAGGAGCTTGGCTAAACTCGGCAGCAGTTTGGATCAGTGCCAGAACCGCCTTTGAAGAAACATCATGGCTGATTTCCAGTCAGAGGGAAGGTGGAGTACTGTAGGGACATGTTAAACAGACTGGGACAGGCCTGTGATAATATGAGCAGCTGCTTTCAGGAACATGGGCTGAAGACCATCAAGGCTCAGTGAGCTCATCCTGCACTGAGATGGAGAGAGCTGTGAAGGACAAACGACTATTGCTCCATGGAGAAGGCTGAATCTGAAGCACCAGTAGCTCAGTCGGTAGAGACGCTTGCCCACTAACCTGCAGGTCGACAGTTCAAGTCCCACTCCCAGCACTGTCATTGTGTCCTTGGGCAAGACACTGACCCACCTTACCTTTATGAATGTGTTTGTGGTCGGAGCGGCCGCAGGCGCACGATGGCAGCCACACTTCCACCACCGAGTGTGACTGAGAGTGAAAGAATCATGCATCAAACTGTAAAGTGCCTTTGAGTGTCTGGAAAAGCGCTGTATAAAACTAAAGACTTATTATTATAAGATCTAAAGAAGCTGTGATGGCCCCACCTGCTGAAACCAAATCTGGCTCTGACACAGAGAAAGCTTGGGTTGCATTAATAAAGTGATGGTTGAGAAGAGAACCATGAGATTTATCAGTAATAACAATGTCATTAAATACCACAGAGACTGGGAACTGAGAGGAGGTCAATTTATTCTTCATGATCTTCACTGTTTTCCAGAACTTCCTTGCTCCATGTCCCACAGGAGCGTCCCAGTCCAGGAGGACAGCAGTAAGTCCAGGACTCAGGACGGTTTATGGAAATGTTTGCTGCTGATGTCTCAGTCCCCTCAGTCAGAGGACATTAGCAAAGAGTTGCTCCTGTTATCTCAGTCTGGAACAGCTCCTGTTGAAAACGTTTGTGAAGGGGCGGGACTTTCAGTGGGATACTGGGAGGTGATTGGATAAAGCTCCCACTTTGTCGCTAAACAACAAACCACTGTGACAGTAAAACAACACAATAACAATGTTATTAGAAGAATTTTTGTAAATGTAGAGCAGTATGACTTAGGTTTTTCTGCGTCCCCATGTTAACAAATATCACTCCATCGAGTGTGACTGAAACAATAATGCACCAAACTGTAAAGCAACACTGAGCGTCTAGAAAAGCGCTGTATAAAACTAATGCATTATTATTATTATTATTATTATTATTATTATTATTATTATTATTATTATTAAAAGTGTTTGTCGCCTCAGGTCCAGACACAAACAGATCAGTGAGAGCAGGACAAGAAGGATTTCATGAATTTGTGAACTCACAAATTTCACGACAATCCAGCCTCTGTGCAAGGTTAGCAACTACAACTACTGTAGTTTACAGAGTAATAAACCTTTACCCATGTGTGCTCCTGCACCGACCGCAGCAGCTCTGACTGAGAGGGACGTCTGAGGACAGGGGACGTCCCGGGACAGTTTAGTTTGGGCCTGTTCCTGTAAAGCCCTCTGAGGAAACTGTTGTTGTGATACTGAGCTAATGAAATAAAATTCAGCTGAACTCTGGTCCATGGTGAGACAAAAGTGTTGTCCTTTACCCCCTCCCCTGCTACAACAGTCAGATTAGTTTACTGAGCTGAGTTTGACACCGCAGAGTTTCACAGCCGCCATGGTCACACCTCTATTTCTGTACATTACAGAGTTTTTATCAACGGTCACTTCCTCATTTCTCACTCTGCTGCGGATACTTCAGACTGTCACAGACCTGGTTTAGACCTGGTTTAGACCTGGTTTAGTCCTGGTTTAGACCTGGTTTAGTCCTGTTTTAGTCCTGGTTTAGACCTGGTTTAGTCCTGGTTTAGTCCTGGTTTAGTCCTGGTTTAGTCCTGGTTTAGTCCTGGTTTAGTCCTGGTTTAGTCCTGGTTTAATCCTGATCAGAGTCTCTTCTGTGGACCCAGTGAAGATGAAGACGTTTCTTCTGTGTGAGTAAGACTTTTGTCAAATGCTAACGTTTTTAGCATAAGTCTATGAGATTTTGCATGGTGCTCTTTAGCCTGATGCTAGTGTCAGACGGAGAACAGTGAGGTGACTTTGGAGCAGGCCTCACCCTGAGGTCAGAGGTCACTTGTTGTCCTGTGATTATCAGTTCAATAAGAACAAAACGTTTGTGCTTCTGTCACATGACAGTGGGCCTCATTCCAGAAAGTTGTGTTCAGAAGCAGAGGAGCTGTTGTAGAGCCGTGGGCTACAGTTCAGGAGTAATGTAGTCGTGTAAACAGAGGCTGCTCACAGCTCACAGTCTGACGTCTGTTTCAGGATTAAACCTGAGCCTCATTTAGAAAAGGCTGCGTACACTGAGGAAGGGCGGGGCCAACAAAAATACTCATTTATAAAATCCTGCACACACCTCCAGCAATTTCTCTGTTAACAAACCCACCTGGGGTAGAAACATGCGCATGTAAACCCACCTCAGGCCACGCCCTCTCCACGCCTCAGGCCACGCCCTCTCCGTGCCTCAGGCCACGCCCTGTCCGCGCCTCAGGCCACGTCCTCTCCGCGCCTCAGGCCACGCCCTCTCCGCGCCTCAGGCCACGCCCTCTCCGTACCTCAGGCCACGCCCTCTCCGCTCCTCAGGCCACGTCCTCTCCGCGCCTCAGGCCACGCCCTCTCCGCGCATCAAGCCACGCCCTCTCCGCGCCTCAAGCCACGCCCTCTCCACGCCTCAGGCCACGCCCTCTCCGCACCTCAGGCCACGCCCTAGAGAGGGGACAGATAGAGTTTGTGTGGAGGTGCGTTCTGTCTCATGTCAAGTTTGTTTTTTACAGATCAAATGATTTGTGTGTAAAGGGAGGGGTCAGTGAGAGTGGTGTGTGTGTAAAGGGAGGGGTCAGTGAGAGTGGTGTGTGTGTAAAGGGAGGGGTCAGTGAGAGTGGTGTGTGCGTAAAGGGAGGGGTCAGTGAGAGTGGTGTGTGCGTAAAGGGAGGGGTCAGTGAGAGTGGTGTGTGTGTAAAGGGAGGGGTCAGTGAGAGTGGTGTGTGTGTAAAGGGAGAGGTCAGTGAGAGTGGTGTGTGTGTAAAGGGAGGGTTCAGTGAGAGTGGTGTGTGTGCAAAGGGAGAGGTCAGTGAGAGTGGTGTGTGTGTAAAGGGAGAGGTCAGTGAGAGTGGTGTGTGTGTAAAGGGAGAGGTCAGTGAGAGTGATGTGTGTGTGTAAAGAGAGGGGTCAGTGAGAGAGGTGTGTGTAAAGGGAGAGGTCAGTGAGAGTGGTGTGTGTGTGTAAAGGGAGAGGTCAGTGAGAGTGGTGTGTGTGTAAAGGGAGGGTTCAGTGAGAGTGGTGTGTGTGCAAAGGGAGAGGTCAGTGAGAGTGGTGTGTGTGTAAAGGGAGAGGTCAGTGAGAGTGGTGTGTGTGTAAAGGGAGGGGTCAGTTAGAGTGGTGTGTGTGTAAAGGGAGAGGTCAGTGAGAGTGGTGTGTGTGTAAAGGGAGAGGTCAGTGAGAGTGGTGTGTGTGTAAAGGGAGAGGTCAGTGAGAGTGGTGTGTGTGTAAAGGGAGGGGTCAGTGAGAGTGGTGTGTGTGTAAAGGGAGGGGTCAGTGAGAGTGGTGTGTGTGTAAAGGGAGAGGTCAGTGAGAGAGGTGTGTGTGTAAAGGGAGGGGTCAGTGAGAGAGGTGTGTGTGTAAAGGGAGGGGTCAGTGAGAGTGGTGTGTGTGTAAAGGGAGGGGTCAGTGAGAGTGGTGTGTGTGTAAAGGGAGGGGTCAGTGAGAGTGGTGTGTGTGTAAAGGGACAGGTCAGTGAGAGAGGTGTGTGTAAAGGGAGGGGTCAGTGAGAGTGGTGTGTGTGTAAAGGGAAGGTCAGTGAGAGTGGTGTGTGTGTAAAGGGAGAGGTCAGTGAGAGTGGTGTGTGTGTAAAGGGAAAGGTCAGTGAGAGTGGTGTGTGTGTAAAGGGAGGGGTCAGTGAGAGTGGTGTGTGTGTAAAGGGAGGGGTCAGTGAGAGTGGTGTGTGTGTAAAGGGAGGGGTCAGTGAGAGTGGTGTGTGTGTAAAGGGAGGGGTCAGTGAGAGTGGTGTGTGTGTAAAGTGAGGGGTCAGTGAGAGTGGTGTGTGTAAAGGGAGGGGTCAGTGAGAGTGGTGTGTGTGTAAAAGGAGGGGTCAGTGAGAGTGGTGTGTGTGTAAAGGGAGGGGTCAGTGAGAGTGGTGTGTGTGTAAAGGGAGAGGTCAGTGAGAGTGGTGTGTGTGTAAAGGGAGGGGTCAGTGAGAGTGGTGTGTGTGTAAAGGGAGGGGTCAGTGAGAGTGGTGTGTGTGTAAAGGGAGGGGTCAGTGAGAGTGGTGTGTGTGTAAAGGGAGGGGTCAGTGAGAGTGGTGTGTGTGTAAAGTGAGGGGTCAGTGAGAGTGGTGTGTGTGTGTGTAAAGGAAGGGGTGAGTGAGAGTGGTGTGTGTGTAAAGGGAGGGATCAGTGAGAGTGGTGTGTGTGTAAAGGGACAGCCGAAGTACAAATGTTCACATGAGAAGAGTTCATGAATGAGGCCCAGTGTTTAACAGAACTCATTCATATTCTGTACAAATGAATGAATGAATTAATGTTAAAAACTGTTCTTTCTGTCACAGGTCTGAGTCTGCTGCCTCTCACTGTGTCAGCAGGTGAGTCTAGTCCTGGTTTGGACCTGGTTTAGTCCTGGTTTAGTCCTGGTTTGGACCTGGTTTAAGACCTGGTTTAGTCCTGGTTTGGACCTGGTTTAGTCCTGGTTTAGACCTGGTTTAGTCCTGCTTTAGTCCTGGTTTAGTCCTGGTTTAGACCTGGTTTAGAGCTGGTTTAGTCCTGGTTTAGACCTGGTTTAGTCCTGGTTTAGACCTGGTTTAGTCCTGCTTTAGTCCTGGTTTAGTCCTGGTTTAGACCTGGTTTAAGACCTGGTTTAGTCCTGGTTTAGACCTGGTTTAGTCCTGCTTTAGTCCTGGTTTAGTCCTGGTTTGGACCTGGTTTAAGACCTGGTTTAGTCCTGGTTTAGACCTGGTTTAGACCTGGTTTTGTCCTGGTTTAGACCTGGTTTAGTCGTGGTTTGGACCTGGTTTAAGACCTGGTTTAGTCTTGGTTTAGACCTGGTTTAGACCTGGTTTAGACCTGGTTTAGTCCTGGTTTAAGACCTGGTTTAGTCCTGGTTTAGACCTGGTTTAGTCCTGGTTTAGTCTTGGTTTAGTCTTGGTTTAGTACTGCTTTAGTCCTGGTTTAGTCCTGGTTTAGACCTGGTTTAGTCCTGGTTTAGTCCTGGTTTAGTCCTGGTTTAGACCTGGTTTAGTCTTGGTTTAGACCTGGTTTAGTCCTGGTTTAGTCCTGGTTTGGACCTGGTTTAGTCCTGGTTTAGACCTGGTTTAGTCCTGGTTTAGTCTTGGTTGAGACCTGGTTTAAGACCTGGTTTAGTCTTGGTTTAAAACTGGTTTAGACCTGGTTTAGACCTGGTTTAGACCTGGTTTAGTCCTGGTTTAGACCTGGTTTAGTCCTGGTTTAGACCTGGTTTAATCCTGGTTTAGTCTTGGTTTAGACCTGGTTTAGACCTGGTTTAGTCCTGGTTTAGACCTGGTTTAGTCCTGGTTTGGACCTGGTTTAAGACCTGGTTTAGTCTTGGTTTAGACCTGGTTTAGTCCTGGTTTAGACCTGGTTTAGTCCTGGTTTAGTCTTGGTTTAGACCTGGTTTAGTCCTGGTTTAGACCTGGTTTAGTCCTGGTTTAGACCTGGTTTAGTCCTGGTTTAGTCCTGGTTTAGTCCTGGTTTCGACCTGGTTTAGTCCTGGTTTAGTCCTGGTTTAGACCTGGTTTAGTCCTGGTTTAGACCTGGTTTAGTCCTGGTTTAGTCCTGGTTTAGACCTGGTTTAGTCTTGGTTTAGTCCTGGTTTAGACCTGGTTTAGTCCTGGTTTCGACCTGGTTTAGTCCTGGTTTAGTCCTGGTTTAGTCCTGGTTTAGACCTGGTTTAGTCCTGGTTTAGACCTGGTTTAGTCCTGGTTTAGTCCTGGTTTAGACCTGGTTTAGTCTTGGTTTAGTCCTGGTTTAGACCTGGTTTAGTCCTGGTTTAGTCCTGGTTTAGTCCTGGTTTAGACCTGGTTTAGTCCTGGTTTAGACCTGGTTTAGACCTGGTTTAGTCCTGGTTTAGTCCTGGTTTAGACCTGGTTTAGTCCTGGTTTAGACCTGGTTTAGACCTGGTTTAGTCCTGGTTTAGTCCTGGTTTAGTCCTGCTTTAGCCCTGGTTTAGACCTGGTTTAGTCCTGGTTTAGTCCTGGTTTAAACCTGGTTTAGTCCTGGTTTAGTCCTGGTTTAGACCTGGTTTAGTCCTGGTTTAGACCTGGTTTAGACCTGGTTTAGTCCTGGTTTAGTCCTGGTTTCGACCTGGTTTAGTCCTGGTTTAGTCCTGGTTTAGTCCTGGTTTAGACCTGGTTTAGTCCTGGTTTAGTCCTGGTTTAGACCTGGTTTAGTCTTGGTTTAGTCCTGGTTTAGTCCTGGTTTAGACCTGGTTTAGACCTGGTTTAGTCCTGGTTTAGACCTGGTTTAGTCCTGGTTTAGTCCTGGTTTAGTCTTGGTTTAGACCTGGTTTAGTCCTGGTTTAGACCTGGTTTAGTCCTGGTTTAGACCTGGTTTAGTCCTGGTTTAGTCCTGGTTTAGTCCTGGTTTAGACCTGGTTTAGTCCTGGTTTAGACCTGGTTTAGTCCTGGTTTAGACCTGGTTTAGTCCTGGTTTAGTCCTGGTTTAGTCTTGGTTTAGACCTGGTTTAGTCCTGGTTTAGACCTGGTTTAGTCCTGGTTTAGACCTGGTTTAGTCCTGCTTTAGCCCTGGTTTAGACCTGGTTTAGTCCTGGTTTAGTCCTGGTTTAGACCTGGTTTAGTCCTGGTTTAGTCCTGGTTTAGACCTGGTTTAGTCCTGGTTTAGACCTGGTTTAGACCTGGTTTAGTCCTGGTTTAGTCCTGGTTTCGACCTGGTTTAGTCCTGGTTTAGTCCTGGTTTAGTCCTGGTTTAGACCTGGTTTAGTCCTGGTTTAGACCTGGTTTAGTCCTGGTTTAGTCTTGGTTTAGACCTGGTTTAGACCTGGTTTAAACCTGGTTTAGTCCTGGTTTAGACCTGGTTTAGTCCTGGTTTAGACCTGGTTTAGTCCTGCTTTAGCCCTGGTTTTGACCTGGTTTAGTCCTGGTTTAGTCCTGGTTTAGACCTGGTTTAGTCCTGGTTTAGTCCTGGTTTAGACCTGGTTTAGTCCTGGTTTAGACCTGATTTAGACCTGGTTTAGTCCTGGTTTAGTCCTGAATTAGACCTGGTTTAGTCCTGGTTTAGTCCTGGTTTGGACCTGGTTTAGACCTGGTTTAGACCTGGTTTAGTCCTGGTTTAGACCTGGTTTAGTCCTGGTTTAGTCCTGGTTTAGACCTGGTTTAGTCCTGGTTTAGTCCTGGTTTGGACCTGGTTTAAGACCTGGTTTAGACCTGGTTTAGCCCTGGTTTAGACCTGGTTTAGTCCTGGTTTAGTCCTGGTTTAGACCTGGTTTAGTCCTGGTTTAGTCCTGGCTTAGACCTGGTTTAGTCCTGGTTTAGTCCTGGTTTTGACCTGGTTTAGTCCTGGTTTAGTCCTGGCTTAGACCTGGTTTAGTCCTGGTTTAGTCCTGGCTTAGACCTGGTTTAGACCTGGTTTAGACCTGGTTTAGTCCTGGTTTAGACCTGGTTTAGTCCTGGTTTAGCCCTGGTTTAGACCTGGTTTAGTCCTGGTTTAGTCCTGGTTTAGACCTGGTTTAGACCTGGTTTAGTCCTGGTTTAGTCTTGGTTTAGACCTGG
>CM036252.1:807230-827230 GCA_020698575.1 Bostrychus sinensis
ATACTTCTCAGATGTAGGTAACTGTACACAGAACATCTGGGACATACTTCTCAGATGTAGTAACTGTACACAGAACATCTGTTACATACTTCTCAGATGTAGTAACTGTACACAGAACATCTGGTACATACTTCTCAGATGTAGTAACTGTACACAGAACATCTGGTACATACTTCTCAGATGTAGTAACTGTACACAGAACATCTGTTACATACTTCTCAGATGTAGTAACTGTACACAGAACATCTGGTACATACTTCTCAGATGTAGTAACTGTACACAGAACATCTGGGACATACTTCTCAGATGTAGGTAACTGTACACAGAACATCTGGACATACTTCTCAGATGTAGTAACTGTACACAGAACATCTGTTACATACTTTCTCAGATGTAGTACTGTAGCACAGAAACTAGCTGTTACATACTTCTCAGATGTAGTAACTGTACACAGAACATCTGTTACATACTTCTCAGATGTAGTAACTGTAGCACAGAACATCTGTTACATACTTCTCAGATGTAGTAACTGTACACAGAACATCTGTGACATACTTCTCAGATGTAGGTAACTGTACACAGAACATCTGGGACATACTTCTCAGATGTAGTAACTGTACAGCAAACATCTGGGACATACTTCTCTGATGTAGTAACTGTACACAGAACATCTGTTACCATACTTCTCAGATGTAGTAACTGTACACAGAACATCTGTTACATACTTCTCAGATGTAGTAACTGTACACAGAACATCTGTTACATACTTCTCAGATGTAGTAACTGTACACAGAACATCTGTTACATACTTCTCAGATGTAGTAACTGTACACAGAACATCTGTTACATACTTCTCGATGTAGTAACTGTACACAGAACATCTGGGACATACTTCTCAGATGTAGTAACTGTACCACGAACATCTGGGACATACTTCTCAGATGTAGTAACTGTACACAGAACATCTGGGACATACTTCTCAGATGTAGTAACTGTACACAGAACATCTGGACATACTTCTCATGATGTGGTAACTGTACACAGACATCTGGGACATACTTCTCAGATGTAGTAACTGTACACAGAACATCTGTTACATACTTCTCAGATGTAGGTAACTGTACACAGAACATCTGTTACATACTTCTCAGATGTAGTAACTGTACACAGAACATCTGTTACATACTTCTCAGATGTAGTAACTGTACACAGAACATCTGTTACATACTTCTCAGATGTAGTAACTGTACACAGAACATCTGTTACATACTTCTCTGATGTGGTAACTGTACACAGAACATCTGTTACATACTTCTCAGATGTAGTAACTGTACACAGAACATCTGGGACATACTTCTCAGATGTAGTAACTGTACACAGAACATCTGGGACATACTTCTCTGATGTGGTAACTGTACACAGAACATCTGTTACATACTTCTCAGATGTAGTAACTGTACACAGAACATCTGTTACATACTTCTCAGATGTAGTAACTGTACACAGAACATCTGTTACATACTTCTCTGATGTAGTAACTGTACACAGAACATCTGTTACATACTTCTCAGATGTAGTAACTGTACACAGAACATCTGTTACATACTTCTCAGATGTTAGTAAACTGTACACAGAACATCTGGTTACATACTTCTCAGATGTAGTAACTGTACACAGAACATCTGGTTACATACTTCTCTGATGTAGTAACTGGTACACAGAACATCTGTTACATACTTCTCAGATGTAGTAACTGTACACAGAACATTCTGGTTACATACTTCTCTGATGTAGGTAAACTGTACACAGAACATCTGTTACATACTTCTCAGACGTAGTAAACTGTACAAGAAACATCTGGGACATACTTCTCAGATGTAGTAACTGTACACAGAACATCTGGTACATACTTCTCAGATGTAGTAACTGTACACAGAACATCTGGTACATACTTCTCAGATGTAGTAACTGTACACAGAACATCTGGGACATACTTCTCAGATGTAGTAACTGTACACAGAACATCTGTTACATACTTCTCAGATGTAGTAACTGTACACAGAACATCTGGGACATACTTCTCTAGATGTAGTAACTGTACACAGAACATCTGGTACATACTTCTCAGATGTAGTAACTGTACACAGAACATCTGGGACATACTTCTCAGATGTAGTAACTGTACACAGAACATCTGGTACATACTTCTCAGATGTAGTAACTGTACACAGAACATCTGGTACATACTTCTCAGATGTAGTAACTGTACACAGAACATCTGTTACATACTTCTCAGATGTAGTAACTGTACACAGAACATCTGGGACATACTTCTCATGATGTAGTAACTGTACACAGAACATCTGGGACATACTTCTCAGATGTAGTAACTGTACACAGAACATCTGGTACATACTTCTCTGATGTAGTAACTGTACACAGAACATCTGGGACATACTTCTCAGATGTAGTAACTGTACACAGAACATCTGTTACATACTTCTCAGATGTAGTAACTGTACACAGAACATCTGTTACATACTTCTCAGATGTAGTAACTGTACACAGAACATCTGTTACATACTTCTCAGATGTAGTAACTGTACACAGAACATCTGGGACATACTTCTCAGATGTAGTAACTGTACACAGAACATCTGTTACATACTTCTCAGATGTAGTAACTGTACACAGAACATCTGGTACATACTTCTCTGATGTAGTAACTGTACACAGAACATCTGTTACATACTTCTCAGATGTAGTAACTGTACACAGAACATCTGGTACATACTTCTCAGATGTAGTAACTGTACACAGAACATCTGTTACATACTTCTCAGATGTAGTAACTGTACACAGAACATCTGGTACATACTTCTCAGATGTGGTAACTGTACACAGAACATCTGTTACATACTTCTCAGATGTAGTAACTGTACACAGAACATCTGGTACATACTTCTCAGATGTAGTAACTGTACACAGAACATCTGTTACATACTTCTCTGATGTAGTAACTGTACACAGAACATCTGGGACATACTTCTCAGATGTAGTAACTGTACACAGAACATCTGTTACATACTTCTCAGATGTAGTAACTGTACACAGAACATCTGGTACATACTTCTCAGATGTGGTAACTGTACACAGAACATCTGTTACATACTTCTCAGATGTAGTAACTGTACACAGAACATCTGTTACATACTTCTCAGATGTAGTAACTGTACACAGAACATCTGGTACATACTTCTCAGATGTAGTAACTGTACACAGAACATCTGGGACATACTTCTCAGATGTAGTAACTGTACACAGAACATCTGGGACATACTTCTCTGATGTAGTAACTGTACACAGAACATCTGGTACATACTTCTCAGATGTAGTAACTGTACACAGAACATCTGGGACATACTTCTCTGATGTAGTAACTGTACACAGAACATCTGGGACATACTTCTCAGATGTAGTAACTGTACACAGAACATCTGTTACATACTTCTCAGATGTAGTAACTGTACACAGAACATCTGGGACATACTTCTCAGATGTAGTAACTGTACACAGAACATCTGTTACATACTTCTCAGATGTAGTAACTGTACACAGAACATCTGTGACATACTTCTCAGATGTAGTAACTGTACACAGAACATCTGTTACATACTTCTCAGATGTAGTAACTGTACACAGAACATCTGTTACATACTTCTCTGATGTAGTAACTGTACACAGAACATCTGTTACATACTTCTCAGATGTAGTAACTGTACACAGAACATCTGTTACATACTTCTCAGATGTAGTAACTGTACACAGAACATCTGTTACATACTTCTCAGATGTAGTAACTGTACACAGAACATCTGGGACATACTTCTCAGATGTAGTAACTGTACACAGAACATCTGTTACATACTTCTCTGATGTAGTAACTGTACACAGAACATCTGGGACATACTTCTCAGATGTAGTAACTGTACACAGAACATCTGTTACATACTTCTCAGATGTAGTAACTGTACACAGAACATCTGGGACATACTTCTCAGATGTAGTAACTGTACACAGAACATCTGTTACATACTTCTCTGATGTAGTAACTGTACACAGAACATCTGTTACATACTTCTCAGATGTAGTAACTGTACACAGAACATCTGTTACATACTTCTCAGATGTAGTAACTGTACACAGAACATCTGTTACATACTTCTCAGATGTAGTAACTGTACACAGAACATCTGTTACATACTTCTCAGATGTAGTAACTGTACACAGAACATCTGGGACATACTTCTCAGATGTAGTAACTGTACACAGAACATCTGTTACATACTTCTCAGATGTAGTAACTGTACACAGAACATCTGGGACATACTTCTCTGATGTGGTAACTGTACACAGAACATCTGTTACATACTTCTCAGATGTAGTAACTGTACACAGAACATCTGTTACATACTTCTCAGATGTAGTAACTGTACACAGAACATCTGTTACATACTTCTCAGATGTAGTAACTGTACACAGAACATCTGGGACATACTTCTCAGATGTAGTAACTGTACACAGAACATCTGTTACATACTTCTCTGATGTAGTAACTGTACACAGAACATCTGGGACATACTTCTCTGATGTAGTAACTGTACACAGAACATCTGGGACATACTTCTCTGATGTAGTAACTGTACACAGAACATCTGGGACATACTTCTCTGATGTAGTAACTGTACACAGAACATCTGGGACATACTTCTCAGATGTAGTAACTGTACACAGAACATCTGGGACATACTTCTCTGATGTAGTAACTGTACACAGAACATCTGGGACATACTTCTCAGATGTAGTAACTGTACACAGAACATCTGTTACATACTTCTCTGATGTAGTAACTGTACACAGAACATCTGTTACATACTTCTCAGATGTAGTAACTGTACACAGAACATCTGTTACATACTTCTCAGATGTAGTAACTGTACACAGAACATCTGTTACATACTTCTCAGATGTGGTAACTGTACACAGAACATCTGTTACATACTTCTCAGATGTGGTAACTGTACACAGAACATCTGTTACATACTTCTCAGATGTAGTAACTGTACACAGAACATCTGTTACATACTTCTCAGATGTGGTAACTGTACACAGAACATCTGTTACATACTTCTCAGATGTGGTAACTGTACACAGAACATCTGTTACATACTTCTCAGATGTAGTAACTGTACACAGAACATCTGTTACATACTTCTCAGATGTAGTAACTGTACACAGAACATCTGTTACATACTTCTCAGATGACATGTGATGTTCCGTCCTCCTCCGAGGCTGGCGGACATCGCTCTGTGGTCGACTTTACTTCATCGTATTCTCTGGGTTTTTGTTACTACATTTTCCTTGGCGCCACAGCTCAACGCCCTGCCTTTAAAAATGTAGCCTGCCTCACTGATGCGCTTTTTTATTTTAGTTTTTAGCAGCTCGCAGAGGTAAAGGGACAGATTCCAGAAGAACATGGACGAAAACTGAAACCTCTGCTGTGACGAGACTTTAAATCTCACATCATGAACGGTTTTGGCATCAGAAAGGGAATGTGAGATGTGCAAAAGCAGTGAACCAGCTTCAAAAATAGGACCAAAATATTAGCGATTTTGTTCAAGCGTCCCAGATTAAAAGAAACGTACGATACGTTGAATGTTTTTTGGAGCTTTTAACCTTGTTATGTTGTACCATCCTCAAACCTGCAGAGTTGTATTTAGCTTCATTCACAGGTTTTTAATTCATTTTGTTGTCTTCTTGTTCTCAGCCTCACAAAAATCCTCCTTTTCAATTTTCCCAGTTTTTGACATAAAATCTGTTGATCTTTCATGGTGTTTCATTACAGTTGCGTTTGTATTCTTAGATTGGACATTTTGGTTTGCTTTTATGTTTAAAAGCAGCAGAGTGGGTTTGGTTAGGAGAGAGATGACTTTTATTTGTTTGTCCCAGGGTCACAACAAAAGTCTCCTCAAAGGCTTCACAAACAATAACCAATAACTAATAACAATAACTTCTTCAGATTTTTGTTGTGCATTAAAATTGTGTAATGCACAACTCCTCATTAATTCTGTCTTACTTATCGGTTCATACTTGATGCTTGTTTTTTGTTCTTCCTTTAAGAAATCCTCCTGAGTCACTGCAGATTCCTCCGGTGCTGATGCTGTAGCGGGGACTGCACATTCCATGCAAACTTCTGAAACCACATTTGTTGCAGAGGGTATTGTTTAATAGTCAATAGTTTTTGACAACATAACAGAAATTAAAATGTTAATTATAACTGTAAACCTAAAGCCTTAAATATTTCTCTCAGATTGGAAGAGCATTGCAGGGCAGCCTTGCATTACAACAAAACTCTGCTCGAGCAAAATGAGGAGGAACCAACACTGAAAACTCGACTGGACCTAACCACAGACACTGAAGACCAAGAGGGCTCACTAATGGGAATAAATAAAACACATCACAACAACTGGGCCAGAACTCTGATGTGCAAGTTTCAAGGTAATGTAACTTTTGATTTGACTGTCATATTGTTTCATAGATTGTTTTGTGTGTGTGTTAATTATCTTATATGTAATTTGAGCATTATTTCATTTAGGATTAATTTAGGTTGTGTTGTGTTATTGTGCGGTTGATTATTTGGTCACATCACTTGTTATTTTATTTTGGTGTGTGTTGTGTTTAGTTATTAGTTTATTTTTACCTTGCCTTGCTAAACGTCCAGCACATTGGTTCCTACTGTTAATTGTTTATGGTACGGCCTTTTTGGTGAACGGACCGTGGTGAGAGAAGCGCGAAGGAGCACAAATGTGTTGGGAGGAGTTGTTGTGAATAAAAAGTGAGCTGAATACTGTCCTGCC
Organism: Bostrychus sinensis; assembly: GCA_020698575.1. NCBI lineage: Eukaryota > Metazoa > Chordata > Actinopteri > Gobiiformes > Eleotridae > Bostrychus > Bostrychus sinensis. The sequence continues at coordinate 814,148 of CM036252.1, forward strand.
GTTTGGTTTTGTTTGTGGCAAGGAAGACGGTAAACATTACATCTTATTTGTTCTGAACTGTAACCCGAGCTTACCCACCGCCTGGAGACTGGGGAGCAACAAATAAACGCGGTTACAGGAACTGAACTAAAGTGTGGGCTGGACTTCTGTTGGTGTGCAGTTATTTTAACCACAGGCAGTGGCGTGACCAGGCATTTTTTTAGTTTCGTCATGAACAAACTCCAGAATGGATTTGTTAGAGACTTTGGTAAGTATTTGGTTCGAGTAAACATCTGTAACACATCCATACTACCTCACGTCTGTGGTCCTCAGACTGTTAAACTGATGACAGCTGGTGTTATGCAGACTTTGGCACTCGGGAGTTATTTACAGATCAAGTCCTAATTGTCATGTCTCATGTCTCATGTCTCATGTCTCATGTCTCATGTCTCATGTCTCATGTCTCATGTCTCATGTCTCATGTCTCATGTCTTTGTCTCGTGTTCTGCGTTTGTTTCCTTTTATTTTGGATTCCCTGTTTCCTTTCCTGCCTCTTGTGTTTCCCGCGTGTGTGATTGCCTGCCCCGCCCTGATGTTTTTCACCTGTGTCTCGTTTCCTCGTGTATTTATGTCCTGTGTCCTCCCCAGGTCTTTGTCGGTTCATTGTTGAGTATGGTTCTGTCTTTGGTTTTGTCTCCTCGTGTTCTGTGTGAGTACTTTTGGGATTAAAGTTATTCTGAGTCTGCATTTTGGGTCCGTTCCCTCCTTGTGTTCCTCGATCCTTACACTAATTGTTTTATTAGGTGACACTTGTATGATGCTTGTATTCCTGTTTTAGTCCTGCTCAAACTGCTAAAAAATAACTAATTATTTGTGGATCTGCATTTGTGTGCAGGACACAGAACCAGCACATTACTATTTGAGGGCCACCCTGACGTCTTATTCCCTCATCATCACCAGTGCTTGTTCAGAGCGACTTATTCAAGATGGCAGGGAGAATGGTCGGCCCTTCTTTCCTTCATGGTGGCCCTCCTCTGTTTGGTACCAGCCCAGATGTTTTGCAGATGTTGATGGGGGGTTCCCTGCAGACAGCAACAACAGTACTGGAGGATGTGGCTGACTTTGACATCCGTGAGACTGTACAGTTGGTAGGATCTGTCTTGGTGTAATGTTAAACATACAAGCAGCGTGTAGAGCTGTTCATTTCCATCATGTCTCTGTTCTACACTACCTCTCACGCTCAGGAGGAAGTCACCAAGCCCTGGAACCTGACAGAGGAACAAAAGCAGCTCGCTTTATCCTGGGACCTTCAATGCTTACATCATACAACCGTGCTTGGCTCTGTGAAAGTCTCCTTCAGCAGTAACTCCTCCCCCTGCTCCCCTGGGTCCTCTCCAGGCTCCTCCCACCTCCAAACACAGGCATGAGCTGGTGAACTGGTGACTCTGAAGTGCCCCCTAGTGGATGAATGTGAGAGTGAACTGTTGTCTCTGTGTCAGCCCTGGGACTGGCCCCTGTCCAGGCTGGGCCCCGCCTACGGCCCAAAGTTACTGGGACAGGCTCCAGTCACCTGCTGACCCCTACACTGTAAAAAAAACATCTGTAAATTTTACAGGTAAAAAATTGGCAGCTGTGGTTGCCAGAATTCTACCAGTAAAAACTACAAGAGGCCTGTATTTCATTTTACAGTATAATTTTATCACAAATGTTGTTTTTACAGTTTTTGACTTGAGTTTTTATTATTATTTACTGTAAAATAAAGTTATCTTTCAAAAAAAATAGATTAATGTATATTTTAGTTTGTGACTTACATTTTAATCAACATTTACTGTAAAATTTAAAGTTATTATCTTTAAAAAAAATAGATTAATGTATATTTTAGTTTGTGACTTATGTTTTAATCAACATTTACTGTAAAATTTAAAGTTATTATCTTTTGAAAAGGTGTTAAACTGTAATAAACACAGGACTCAATTATTTTAACAGTGCTATACTTTATACATTACAAAAAATAAAACTAAAAAATACAATTTTGCCTTATTTTTAATATTACAGTTAATTACCGTAACCAAAACAGTATTTTACCGAAATATCAACTACGGTCTTTTACTGTTGAGATTTTACAGATTTTTACCATGAAATCTACAGATATTTTTTACAGTGTACTGTTATTATAAAACCCCAGTTATTCACAAAAATCTGAATTTGAATGAATAAATAGGATTATTAAAACTGTGATGTGTGGGTTTTGTGGGCTGGACGTTTGTCTCCAGGATGTCCCACTGCTGGTGCATCTTTTCCTCCAATAATCTTTCATACAGCCCTCTGTGAGCAGTAGCTTTTTATCATTAACCCTGTTGTGGTTCTGTGGAGAGTTACTGAACAGTTGTCTGTAGCTCTCGTCATGATTATCCACCCGACTGAACCACACTGACAACACTTACAGTCTTAGGAAAACTTAACAAATGTTTCCAGTTTATTGAGTGTGACACCAACAGTTTACTGTGTAACAATTTTTCTGAATATTTTTTTTTGTGAATAACTGAATTTGGGGTTTTCTGTATCAAAATGATGCTTGAAATGTTTCACTCTGTTGGTACTGACACTAAAAATGTGTGTTTTACTTATTTTCTAAAAGAAAGATGTACTTTTCTATGGTTTTCTTGGATAGCACCTATTATACATATATTGTATTTATGTGTAGGTGATCAGAAGAACATCAAGGCAAATAAAACTCGCTCAGGCAGGGACTGAAGGAGTCAATGTTATGGCCATTACTGGAAACAAGGCCAGATACAGTGCCATTGGTTTTTCCGCGGCAATCAGTGGCTGAATGTAGTGCTCAGGTATTGCACTTAATGCTAATTATTATACAGTCTTTATTTTAACCATCTGCTTATAATTGCACTCTGCTCATAAACATTGTGTCTCTATGAATGTTACATTTAGATGGTGTTTAACAACATCGTTTGGGCAGAAGGAGCGATGGACGATGATGACGATGAAGACCCTGCAGAGATAAAGTGCAAAATTACTGACTTTCTACACAAGTTTGTGGAGACAGGGATACTATTAAGCTAATTTCTAAGCGATTAATAATAATTAAATAATACTCTCAGGGCTAAAACAGGGTTCCCATCAAAAGGAATCTGCATGCATACAATCACATTTGTCTTTATGTAGTTAAGTCTTACAACCACAATGGTTAACCTCCTGTTTAATTGGTTTGCGTTGTCTAAATTATTACATTGATATAGTATATTATAAGGTTACTATATAGGGTTTGATATTGCGACTTACCAAAACAATCAGTTCAGTGTTTTGTCCATATTGTCATCTTTCATCTATAAATACACACATATACACACAATTAAACCACATAACTCTTAGTAAAGACCTGATGACCATTGTTTGAATGTAATAATTTACCTGATAGGATCTGATTTAACCCATATGAGATCAGATCTCCTATATAGAACTTGTTTAATTCCAGGGTTAATTTGTTATTGATTTTATTGATGTTCTTTCTTTTAAGTGAATGAAGAAAAAAGAACAACTGGTAAAACTGTGGGTGGGCTGGGAACTACCCATGCCAGACCTGCAGAGGTGCTGCAGGCAGACCTCCCAACATCATCCACTTGCTTTCTCACTCTTCTCCTTCCTGGACACTACACATCCTGTCAACAGTTTTGCAACCATTTGGAACGTTGCATTGCAACCACTGACTATGGGTTTGGATTAATATAAAGGTACAACTACCACTGACTGGTACGCAGACCCTTTAAGTGGTATTTACTTTTGTTTTTTACTGTGTTACTGTGTAAGGGTTGCCTTTGATTTAATGTTTATTCCTGCTCTGGAAGGGAACTTGTGTTATTGAACTCCTGGTTTAGGTGTTTAATACTGGTTTTGGCACTAAATTCAGCCTGATTTAGTCCAGGTTCAGACCTTGATTTTACCTGGCTATGACCTTGATGTGAACTTGCCTTGAAATTCCAGCCTCAGCGCTGTACCAGGGATGAGTCTGGTCGCCACAGAATCAGTTCGAGTTCTAGCACGGAGCAAACGGGCAGCGGAGTGAGCCAATCAGAAAATGGCAGACGTGACGTTAACAAAGCGACAAGAAAGTAAGCGACGCGAAAACATTTTTTTTTTTTATAAAGGCTTCTAGTGCTGCAAGCTGCTGTGGTTTTAATGACTCGATATGTTTTTGGTCATTTAAAACGGAATTTACCTCTGAATGAAACAAACTTGATTGTTGTTGTTGCAGACGCTGCTCGCGAAGAACATGTGACTTAAATAAACCAATCAAAATGCACGGTGCGGTTGGGATTTGAGGAAACCACTGCGGACGGCGGTGACCAGACTGAGATTTCTCTGTAGAATAACACAGAGACATCAGTCTGCAGTTTCCAGGCAAACTGTGAACTGGTTTAGCACCGTTTGCTTCTGGTTTAGACCCTGCTTTATTCTCCTTAATGTAATTATTTAGTGATGCATTTTGCTAGTTATTCCAATTTTATTGAAATTGTACTTAATTAAAAAATATTTAATAAAATAATTTATTAAATAAATTAATAAACATATTGTTTGGTGTGGCACTGGTACTTGGTCTAAAATCTGAGCTGTTTGACATTAGATATCACTGTGCTACAATATTATTCCCCCATAACCCAACACTCACTGGACGCGCCGTGCGTCTCGGCACCAGGAAGGTTTGGGCCTCAGTGGACGCGTCGGGCGCAGCAGCGAGGACTGGCGTCACAGCTGCGTCGTGGCGACGCGAGGTCGTGCACACGGCTGGGCGTGTGCAAGCCACTTGTCTCCCTCTCTGCCTCGCTGGGACAGCACAGAGCAGTTCTGTTTGGTGCGGGCTTTGACTTCATCCTAACACAACACCTGCAGCTCCCGTTTCTCCTTCCCCTTCTCTTTAAAGTCCCGTTCACTTATAAATCCCAATGATGTTTTAATTCTAATTATATAAGGCCAACGCAGAAAAAAAATACAGTTTATAGTATGGGGCTCATGTCAGTGGTTATTTTAATATAAACTTATCTGACCCAGTAATTATTATAAATTCAAAATAAAAAGGGATAAAATAACTAAATTCATTCTCGTAGTACTGATCCTACAGAATGCAGAGGCTATTGTTCTACATTCCCCGTCTACACCACAAGGTGGCACAAAAACAATATTTATTTGTCTCATTCTATGCTGTGAATAATTTAATTTGGGTTTTTTGTAACTGTGAGACATAATTATCACAATTATATGAAAACAACTCTTGAAATGTTTTATTTGGAATGTACTGAAGCTATAAAGATCTGTGCTAGACTTTTGAATTGAATCTGGGAGAGAAAAGTGCACTATCACATGACAGCACCTGTATATGACTCAAAACCTGTAAATCCAAAAACAATTAAAATCTTAGTTAAGAGTGAAAATTTAGGAAGGTCACTAAAAACAACAACAACAACAACAACAACACAATCCCAGTCTGAAACAATCCAGATGTGAACTCCATTAGTGCACAGTTTAGTAATAACCAAGGCAATGCATGAACTGCAAAGCTGCTAAATAAACATCAGCACCAAGACTTGTTGACTGGAGCGGGGCCACAGAAGATCTGAGTTCAGTAAACTGCAGTGGGCTAAGTGGGTTTGCAGTTTCAGGAACTTGAATGCTGTGGTTAGACTCTCCAGGAAGAAGACCACTGCTGTCCCAATCCATGTGAGGAACCTGTACAAGAATACTTAATGAGATAAATAAAAGAGACCTAACACAAGTTATAATAAGATATTATATAAGTTATAATAAGATATAAGTTATAATAAGATATTATATAAGTTATAATAAGATATAAGTTATAATAAGATATTATATAAGTTATAATAAGATATTATATAAGTTATAATAAGATATAAGTTATAATAAGATATTATATAAGTTATAATAAGATATAAGTTATAATAAGATATTATATAAGTTATAATAAGATATTATATAAGTTATAATAAGATATATAAGTTATAATAAGATATAAGTTATAATAAGATATTATATAAGTTATAATAAGATATTATATAAGTTATAATAAGAATATAAGTTATAATAAGATATAAGTTATAATAAGATATAAGTTATAATAAGATATTATATAAGTTATAATAAGATATTATATAAGTTATAATAAGATATAAGTTATAATAAGATATTATATAAGTTATAATAAGATATTATATAAGTTATAATAAGATATTATATAAGTTATAATAAGATATAAGTTATAATAAGATATTATATAAGTTATAATAAGATATTATATAAGTTATAATAAGATATAAGTTATAATAAGATATTATATAAGTTATAATAAGATATTATATAAGTTATAATAAGATATTATATAAGTTATAATAAGATATAAGTTATAATAAGATAATTATAATAAGTTATAATAAGATATTATATAAGTTATAATAAGATATTATATAAGTTATAATAAGATATAAGTTATAATAAGATATTATATAAGTTATAATAAGATATTATATAAGTTATAATAAGATATAAGTTATAATAAGATATTATATAAGTTATAATAAGATATTATATAAGTTATAATAAGATATAAGTTATAATAAGATATTATATAAGTTATAATAAGATATTATATAAGTTATAATAAGATATAAGTTATAATAAGATATAAGTTATAATAAGATATTATATAAGTTATAATAAGATATAAGTTATAATAAGATATTATATAAGTTATAATAAGATATTATATAAGTTATAATAAGATATAAGTTATAATAAGATATTATATAAGTTATAATAAGATATTATATAAGTTATAATAAGATATAAGTTATAATAAGATATTATATAAGTTATAATAAGATATTATATAAGTTATAATAAGATATTATATAAGTTATAATAAGATATAAGTTATAATAAGATATTATATAAGTTATAATAAGATATTATATAAGTTATAATAAGATATAAGTTATAATAAGATATTATATAAGTTATAATAAGATATTATATAAGTTATAATAAGATATTATATAAGTTATAATAAGATATAAGTTATAATAAGATATAAGTTATAATAAGATATAAGTTATAATAAGATATTATATAAGTTATAATAAGATATAAGTTATAATAAGATATAAGTTATAATAAGATATAAGTTATAATAAGATATTATATAAGTTATAATAAGATATAAGTTATAATAAGATATAAGTTATAATAAGATATAAGTTATAATAAGATATTATATAAGTTATAATAAGATATAAGTTATAATAAGATATAAGTTATAATAAGATATAAGTTATAATAAGATATTATATAAGTTATAATAAGATATTATATAAGTTATAATAAGATATTATATAAGTTATAATAAGATATAAGTTATAATAAGATATTATATAAGTTATAATAAGATATAAGTTATAATAAGATATTATATAAGTTATAATAAGATATAAGTTATAATAAGATATTATATAAGTTATAATAAGATATAAGTTATAATAAGATATTATATAAGTTATAATAAGATATTATATAAGTTATAATAAGATATAAGTTATAATAAGATATTATATAAGTTATAATAAGATATAAGTTATAATAAGATATTATATAAGTTATAATAAGATATTATATAAGTTATAATAAGATATTATATAAGTTATAATAAGATATAAGTTATAATAAGATATTATATAAGTTATAATAAGATATTATATAAGTTATAATAAGATATAAGTTATAATAAGATATTATATAAGTTATAATAAGATATAAGTTATAATAAGATATTATATAAGTTATAATAAGATATTATATAAGTTATAATAAGATATAAGTTATAATAAGATATTATATAAGTTATAATAAGATATTATATAAGTTATAATAAGATATAAGTTATAATAAGATATTATATAAGTTATAATAAGATATAAGTTATAATAAGATATTATATAAGTTATAATAAGATATAAGTTATAATAAGATATTATATAAGTTATAATAAGATATTATATAAGTTATAATAAGATATAAGTTATAATAAGATATTATATAAGTTATAATAAGATATTATATAAGTTATAATAAGATATAAGTTATAATAAGATATTATATAAGTTATAATAAGATATAAGTTATAATAAGATATAAGTTATAATAAGATATTATATAAGTTATAATAAGATATTATATAAGTTATAATAAGATATAAGTTATAATAAGATATTATATAAGTATAATAAGATATAAGTTATAATAAGATATTATATAAGTTATAATAAGATATAAGTTATAATAAGATATTATATAAGTTATAATAAGATATTATATAAGTTATAATAAGATATTATATAAGTTATAATAAGATATAAGTTATAATAAGATATTATATAAGTTATAATAAGATATTATATAAGTTATAATAAGATATTATATAAGTTATAATAAGATATAAGTTATAATAGATAAGTTATAATAAGATATATAAGTTATAATAAGATATTATATAAGTTATAATAAGATATTAAGTTATAATAAGATATTATAAGTTATAATAAGATATAAGTTATAATAAGATATTATATAAGTTATAATAAGATATTATATAAGTTATAATAAGATATAAGTTATAATAAGATATTATATAAGTTATAATAAGATATTATATAAGTTATAATAAGATATAAGTTATAATAAGATATTATATAAGTTATAATAAGATATTATATAAGTTATAATAAGATATAAGTTATAATAAGATATTATATAAGTTATAATAAGATATTATATAAGTTATAATAAGATATAAGTTATAATAAGATATTATATAAGTTATAATAAGATATTTATATAAGTTATAATAAGATATTATATAAGTTATAATAAGATATAAGTTATAATAAGATATTATATAAGTTATAATAAGATATTATATAAGTTATAATAAGATATAAGTTATAATAAGATATTATATAAGTTATAATAAGATATTATATAAGTTATAATAAGATATTATATAAGTTATAATAAGATATAAGTTATAATAAGATATAAGTTATAATAAGATATAAGTTATAATAAGATATTATATAAGTTATAATAAGATATTATATAAGTTATAATAAGATATAAGTTATAATAAGATATTATATAAGTTATAATAAGATATAAGTTATAATAAGATATTATATAAGTTATAATAAGATATTATATAAGTTATAATAAGATATTATATAAGTTATAATAAGATATTATATAAGTTATAATAAGATATTATATAAGTTATAATAAGATATTATATAAGTTATAATAAGATATAAGTTATAATAAGATATTATATAAGTTATAATAAGATATTATATAAGTTATAATAAGATATAAGTTATAATAAGATATTATATAAGTTATAATAAGATATAAGTTATAATAAGATATTATATAAGTTATAATAAGATATTATATAAGTTATAATAAGATATAAGTTATAATAAGATATTATATAAGTTATAATAAGATATTATATAAGTTATAATAAGATATTATATAAGTTATAATAAGATATTATATAAGTTATAATAAGATATTATATAAGTTATAATAAGATATAAGTTATAATAAGATATTATATAAGTTATAATAAGATATTATATAAGTTATAATAAGATATTATATAAGTTATAATAAGATATTATATAAGTTATAATAAGATATTATATAAGTTATAATAAGATATTATATAAGTTATAATAAGATATTATATAAGTTATAATAAGATATAAGTTATAATAAGATATTATATAAGTTATAATAAGATATTATATAAGTTATAATAAGATATAAGTTATAATAAGATATTATATAAGTTATAATAAGATATTATATAAGTTATAATAAGATATTATATAAGTTATAATAAGATATAAGTTATAATAAGATATAAGTTATAATAAGATATAAGTTATAATAAGATATTATATAAGTTATAATAAGATATAAGTTATAATAAGATATTATATAAGTTATAATAAGATATAAGTTATAATAAGATATAAGTTATAATAAGATATAAGTTATAATAAGATATAAGTTATAATAAGATATTATATAAGTTATAATAAGATATAAGTTATAATAAGATATTATATAAGTTATAATAAGATATAAGTTATAATAAGATATTCCAACCTCGTCTCATGGTTCAGAATGGAACTGTGGCCCCAGGTGCCACAGCTGATGGGTGAGAGGTTTCCCTCGGTTGGAAGGCGATGGCAACCCCATCCATCCCTAAATGTGTCAAGGTGAACCTGAATGAGTGGAACAAATGCATAGTGGCCACAACAGATGTGCAGATTATTAGAAAGATCAAGATGGCCGTCCTCTTGAAGCTGGTGCAAGACATCATAGAAGCGGCATGTTCCTGCTGTGAATACGTCTCAACACAACCTTTCACAAAAACATGAAATCTGACCAGAGCTAATGATCTGAGGCTGTGATGTCTACACAAAAAGGATTTCTGCTCACTGGTTAAGAATTTTATTTTATTTTATTTTTTAATAATAGATATATAGTAGATTTATAGATGGCGAAGAGTTGTAATCAATTGGTCAAAGTGAAAATATGACTTTAAAATTGATAACATTGTAACAAAATCTTGATGAAATGCATAGAACTACATTTACCTTTGGTTGTGAACACTTTTTCCTGCAGTGTAGCTACTTTTACCTGTTCCCCGAGCAGAGAACATAAAGCGAGCCACATCTACATTCTCCAGTACGGACAAGCTGACAGATGATCAGTAGGCAAGGCAAGTTTATTTGTACAGCACAATTCATACACAGAGCAATTCAAAGTGCTTTACAGAAAAAAAAAGGCAAATTTAAATGTACAAAACACAATTAAAACAATAAAATCAAATTTAAAGAGTATAATTAAGAATTAAGAATTTAAAATTAAATTAAAAGAGAAGAGTGCAGATAAAACACTTTCAGTTGTCATATGCACAGCTAAAAAGAACAGTTTTAAGTCTGGACTTGAACATTGTCAGAGCAGAGGCTATTGTATTCAGGTGATCAAACTGTTGACAAACAACTTGAATGTTTGCTCCTTTATCTGTACTTTTACTTAAGTAAAGAAATTCCACCACTGGTCATTTCTGAAAACATCATAGTCCTTTTCTTTACCTCATTGTCAAACCAAACTTCTGCCCCGCCTCAGTGCAGAAAGCCAGCGTGGTTGATGCCAGATTATTAGTGGACACTTGCAGATACAGGATCTACAAAACAAGTGGGGAAGTACACGGCAGGTAAAATGGTGACAAATCTAATTCTTATTTTAAGGGTTGCAAAGTACACACAAGTACAGGTTTTATTTTGGTCTTCATTACAATATCACAGACAACTATCAAGGTAAAATATTGTACGTTTACAGTATTATAGGCCATTTTTTCTCTCCATACCATTCAGAATACATACTTCATATTACTACAGTAAATGCAACGAGGTCTTGTTTAGATGTTTTTATTACCTTTCGGGAAAAACCATCAATGCCACCAAAAATAATGATGTTGTATCTAAATTGATGAAAAGAACAGTTATTATTTGTTACTCATACACATAATTAAAGCCGGAGAGTTATGGCCAAATGTTGTGAGAGTTACTTAGTTATTATAGGATTATATATAGTATAGTTTTTTTAATAATTCTCAATTCTCAATAAATATTTTTACAAGCATTGCATTTAATAAATGTCAATAACACTAACATGAATTTTATACACAAAGTCAGAATATGCAGTGTTGCTCTAAAAGTATGTTCCAGTAACTTTCTTAATCCAAGTGTGGGCCAGAGGTGAAGCTCTGTATCAGAGCGTGCTCAGACAGTGACAGTGTGAGAGCAGCAGGCAGTTGTCAGTGCATGTGCACATACAAGGGCCCCGGGGCCTCGTCTGTAAAAGTGTGCACCAGCAAAACTAATAACCTTCTCTTTATTTAACGCACTACAAAACCTTTTTTTTTGAGAGAGATAAGAAGTCAATGTAAAGTGCATCACATGCCAAACAGATATTTGCCAAACTCGCTCATTAAGCCACGTTGCTGATTTTATTTCTCCAAATGTGTACTCACCAGAGTCAGAGCTGATCAATATAAAAATACATCCATTTGTTATACAACAGTGGTGGAGGAACGACTCCGTTTCTTTACTTAATAAAGTAAAAGCAAAACAAAGGAGCAAAAACTTACTCAAGAGTATCACTTTAAAATTTCTACTTAAGTAAAAGTACAAAAGTACTCACTTTTAAATGTACTTGCAAGGAAAAAAGTAAAAGTATTTTGCACAGATTTGACAGCTCATGAATGTGTTAAATGTGACGGACTTCTCCTGAAGTTTGTGCTGATTCCAGATGAAAAGAACAAACTGAGACTGAATCTGTCTCTGATGTCTTTATTATTCTGATGTTTCTACAGCAGTACTACTACTACTACTTTCTACAGCAGTACTACTACTACTACTTTCTAAAGCAGTACTACTACTACTACTTTCTAAAGCAGTACTACTACTACTACTTTCTAAAGCAGTACTACTACTACTACTTTCTAAAGCAGTACTACTACTACTACTTTCTACAGCAGTACTACTACTACTACTTTCTAAAGCAGTACTACTACTACTACTTTCTACAGCAGTACTACTACTACTACTTTCTAAAGCAGTACTACTACTACTACTTTCTAAAGCAGTACTACTACTACTACTTTCTACAGCAGTACTACTACTACTACTTTCTAAAGCAGTACTACTACTACTACTTTCTACAGCAGTACTACTACTACTACTTTCTACAGCAGTACTACTACTACTACTTTCTACAGCAGTACTACTACTACTACTTTCTACAGCAGTACTACTACTACTACTTTCTAAAGCAGTACTACTACTACTACTTTCTACAGCAGTACTACTACTACTACTTTCTACAGCAGTACTACTACTACTACTTTCTACAGCAGTACTACTACTACTACTTTCTACAGCAGTACTACTA
>CM036252.1:834730-865959 GCA_020698575.1 Bostrychus sinensis
TCTCAGCAGTGATCATGTGACTCAGCGGTGATCATGTGACTCTCAGCGGTGATCATGTGACTCTCAGCAGTGATCATGTGACTCTCAGCAGTGATCATGTGACTCTCAGCAGTGATCATGTGACTCTCAGCAGTGATCATGTGACTCAGCAGTGATCATGTGACTCAGCGGTGATCATGTGACTCTCAGCAGTGATCATGTGACTCAGCGGTGATCATGTGACTCTCAGCGGTGATCATGTGACTCAGCGGTGATCATGTGACTCAGCGGTGATCATGTGACTCTCAGCGGTGATCATGTGACTCTCAGCAGTGATCATGTGACTCTCAGCAGTGATCATGTGACTCTCAGCAGTGATCATGTGACTCTCAGCAGTGATCATGTGACTCTCAGCAGTGATCATGTGACTCTCAGCAGTGATCATGTGACTCAGCAGTGATCATGTGACTCTCAGCAGTGATCATGTGACTCTCAGCAGTGATCATGTGACTCTCAGCAGTGATCATGTGACTCTCAGCAGTGATCATGTGACTCAGCAGTGATCATGTGACTCTCAGCAGTGATCATGTGACTCTCAGCAGTGATCATGTGACTCTCAGCAGTGATCATGTGACCCTCAGCGGTGATCATGTGACCCTCAGCGGTGATCATGTCATGTGACTCTCAGCAGTGATCATGTGACTCTCAGCAGTGATCATGTGACTCTCAGCAGTGATCATGTGACTCTCAGCAGTGATCATGTGACCCTCAGCGGTGATCATGTGACTCTCAGCAGTGATCATGTGACTCTCAGCAGTGATCATGTGACTCTCAGCAGTGATCATGTGACTCTCAGCAGTGATCATGTGACTCTCAGCAGTGATCATGTGACTCAGCAGTGATCATGTGACTCTCAGCAGTGATCATGTGACCCTCAGCGGTGATCATGTGACTCTCAGCAGTGATCATGTGACTCTCAGCAGTGATCATGTGACTCTCAGCAGTGATCATGTGACTCAGCAGTGATCATGTGACTCTCAGCAGTGATCATGTGACTCAGCAGTGATCATGTGACTCTCAGCGGTGATCATGTGACTCTCAGCGGTGATCATGTGACTCAGCAGTGATCATGTGACTCTCAGCGGTGATCATGTGACCCTCAGCGGTGATCATGTGACCCTCAGCGGTGATCATGTGACTCTCAGCGGTGATCATGTGACTCTCAGCGGTGATCATGTGACTCAGCAGTGATCATGTGACTCTCAGCGGTGATCATGTGACTCTCAGCGGTGATCATGTGACTCTCAGCGGTGATCATGTGACTCTCAGCGGTGATCATGTGACTCTCAGCGGTGATCATGTGACTCTCAGCGGTGATCATGTGACTCAGCAGTGATCATGTGACTCTCAGCAGTGATCATGTGACTCTCAGCGGTGATCATGTAACTCTCAGCTGTGATCATGTGACTCTCAGCGGTGATCATGTGACTCTCAGCGGTGATCATGTGACTCAGCAGTGATCATGTGACTCTCAGCAGTGATCATGTGACTCTCAGCGGTGATCATGTGACTCTCAGCGGTGATCATGTGACTCTCAGCGGTGATCATGTGACTCTCAGCGGTGATCATGTGACTCTCAGCGGTGATCATGTGACTCAGCGGTGATCATGTAACTCTCAGCAGTGATCATGTGACTCTCAGCAGTGATCATGTGACTCTCAGCGGTGATCATGTGACTCTCAGCGGTGATCATGTGACTCAGCAGTGATCATGTGACTCAGCAGTGATCATGTGACTCTCAGCGGTGATCATGTGACTCTCAGCAGTGATCATGTGACTCTCAGCAGTGATCATGTGACTCTCAGCAGTGATCATGTGACTCATCGGTGATCATGTGACTCAGCAGTGATCATGTGACTCTCAGCGGTGATCATGTGACTCAGCGGTGATCATGTGACTCTCAGCGGTGATCATGTGACTCAGCAGTGATCATGTGACTCAGCGGTGATCATGTGACTCTCAGCGGTGATCATGTGACTCAGCGGTGATCATGTGACTCTCAGCGGTGATCATGTGACTCTCAGCGGTGATCATGTGACTCAGCAGTGATCATGTGACTCTCAGCGGTGATCATGTGACGCTCAGCGGTGATCATGTGACTCTCAGCGGTGATCATGTGACTCTCAGCGGTGATCATGTGACTCAGCGGTGATCATGTGACTCTCAGCGGTGATCATGTGACTCTCAGCGGTGATCATGTGACTCATCGGTGATCATGTGACTCAGCAGTGATCATGTGACTCTCAGCGGTGATCATGTGACTCTCAGCGGTGATCATGTGACTCTCAGCGGTGATCATGTGACTCAGCGGTGATCATGTGACTCTCAGCAGTGATCATGTGACTCAGCGGTGATCATGTGCCTCTCAGCAGTGATCATGTGACTCAGCGGTGATCATGTGACTCAGCGGTGATCATGTGACTCTCAGCGGTGATCATGTGACTCTCAGCAGTGATCATGTGACTCTCAGCGGTGATCATGTGACTCAGCGGTGATCATGTGACTCTCAGCGGTGATCATGTGACTCTCAGCAGTGATCATGTGACTCAGCGGTGATCATGTGACTCTCAGCGGTGATCATGTGACTCTCAGCGGTGATCATGTGACTCAGCGGTGATCATGTGACTCTCAGCAGTGATCATGTGACTCTCAGCGGTGATCATGTGACTCAGCGGTGATCATGTGACTCTCAGCGGTGATCATGTGACTCTCAGCAGTGATCATGTGACTCAGCGGTGATCATGTGACTCTCAGCGGTGATCATGTGACTCTCAGCGGTGATCATGTGACTCAGCGGTGATCATGTGACTCTCAGCAGTGATCATGTGACTCAGCGGTGATCATGTGACTCTGAGTAAACTCTGTGATAAACCTGACCACGTTTACAGATAAATAACAGTCGTGTGTGTGATAGTGAACATGAATGAATGAATGATGCTGTAATGAATAAAACAGAGAGGATTATTGCAGCTCTGTGCCTTACGTGGGGAGGCTAACGCTAACGGCTAAGCTAACGGCTAAGCTAACATTAGCAGCGGTTTATTTAAGAGCTTTTTATTTCTGATGACGCTGTGACAGAAGGAAACACAGCTGGGTTCAGGTTAAAGTCCTGCTCTGTACTGACCTCTAGTGGCCATCGCTGTGCACTGCAGAGGGAAACTCGTGGTGTGTTTTGTGTCATGTTTTGTTGATATTTCAGTGAATGGCTGTAAACATCGTCTCCGTGACGACAGGAAACAGAGCTGGAAATAAAAAACCGACCCAGGACCAGGACACACCAGAGTCTGAATCCAGTTTGGTTTTATTTTTGACACGAAGCAAAAGATTTAAATAAAAACATGACATTTATCAGAGACCGTCCCTCGCTTCTTCAGTTGTTGTTGTTGTTGTTGTTATTATCATTATTATTATTATTATTATTATTATAAAAGACAGAAGGACAGAGGGAAGGAAGTGAGGATGTAGGAAGTAGGAAGGACGAGCCTCAAACTTAAAACGAGCAAAAAACAAAAAATGTACAAAAATTACAAATCATAGAAAAAAAAGATTTATACAGAAAAAACTTCATTAAAACAAAACCCACATCTGTTTAAACAGCGCCACCTGCAGGCCACAGATAAACCAGGTCTAAACCAGGTCTAAACCAGGTCTAAACCAGGTCTAAACCAGGACTAAACCAGGTCTAAACCAGGTCTAAACCAGGTCTAAACCAGGTCTAAACCAGGACTAAACCAGGACTAAACCAGGTCTAAACCAGGACTAAACCAGGACTAAACCAGGACTAAACCAGGACTAAACCAGGACTAAACCAGGTCTAAACCAGGTCTAAACCAGCTCTAAACCATGTCTAAACCAGGACTAAACCAGGTCTAAACCAGGTCTAAACCAGGTCTAAACCAGGACTAAACCAGGTCTAAACCAGGACTAAACCAGGACTAAACCAGGTCTAAACCAGGACTAAACCAGGTCTAAACCAGGACTAAACCAGGTCTAAACCAGGTCTAAACCAGGTCTAAACCAGCTCTAAACCATGTCTAAACCAGGACTAAACCAGGTCTAAACCAGGTCTAAACCTGGTCTAAACCAGGGCTAAACCAGGACTAAACCAGGACTAAACCAGGACTAAACCAGGACTGAACCAGGACTAAACCAGGACTAAACCAGGACTAAACCAGGTCTAAACCAGGACTAAACCAGGTCTAAACCAGGACTAAACCAGGTCTAAACCAGGACTAAACCAGGACTAAACCAGGTCTAAACCAGGACTAAACCAGGACTAAACCAGGACTAAACCAGGTCTAAACCAGGGCTAAACCAGGACTAAACCAGGTCTAAACCTGGACTAAACCAGGACTAAACCAGGACTAAACCAGGTCTAAACCAGGTCTAAACCTGGACTAAACCAGGACTAAACCAGGACTAAACCAGGTCTAAACCAGGTCTAAACCTGGACTAAACCAGGACTAAACCAGGACTAAACCAGGTCTAAACCAGGTCTAAACCAGGACTGAACCAGGTCTAAACCAGGACTAAACCAGGACTGAACCAGGTCTAAACCAGGTCTAAACCAGGACTGAACCAGGTCTAAACCAGGACTAAACCAGGACTAAACCAGGTCTAAACCAGGACTGAACCACATGTGGCCTGTAGGGGGCGCTGTGTGGACTCAGATGAGGCCTGACGATGTTTTTTACGACGGTTATTCTTCTTATTAACATTATTAGGATTTAATCATTAATATTTTACAAAAACAAAAACAGTGCAATAAAAAGGAGACACCATAAGGAAAGGAAACGAGGAGGTAAGGGAAGGAAACGAGGAGGTAAGGGAAGGAAACGAGGAGGTAAGGGAAGGAACTAGGAGGTAAGGGAAAGAACCAGGAGGTAAGGGAAGGAACTAGGAGGTAAGGAAGTGTTTAGTGTTCATCTGCGCTGACACTGCTGCGACCAATCAGAGATGGAGCAGCATCTAAAGCCCGCCCCGTTTCAGGTACAGACTTCTGATTGGTCAGAGAGGATGCTGCTGCGAAGGGAAAGGGTTGGACCCGCTCCTCTTCAGCCGAACCGGGTCTGAGTGGAGTCCATTCACCGATAATGAGTCTGAGCAGAGTCAGCGCAGAAAAGGAACTAACGAAGGAGACAAGGAGGGAGGAGGCGAGGAGAGGAGACAAGGAGGGAGGAGAGGAGGGGAGGAGACAAGGAGGGAGGAGACGAGGGGAGGAGACAAGGAGGGAGGAGGCGAGGAGGGAGGAGACGAGGGGAGGAGACAAGGAGGGAGGAGGCGAGGGGAGGAGGTAGGAAGGAGGAAGGAGGAGGGAGGAAGGAGGGTGTGTCTCATGAAGTCCTCTTGGTCCTGGAGTGTTGGATCAGCCACTGCAGGGTGATGTCTGCAGAGAGAGGACCAGGTCAGAACCAGGTCAGAACCAGGACTAAACCAGGACTAAACCAGGTCTAAACCAGGTCTAAACCTGGACTAAACCAGGACTAAACCAGGTCAGAACCAGGTCAGAACCAGGTCAGAACCAGGTCAGAACCAGGTCAGGACCAGGACTAAACCAGGACTAAACCAGGACTAAACCAGGTCTAAACCAGGTCTAAACCTGGACTAAACCAGGACTAAACCAGGTCAGAACCAGGACTAAACCAGGACTAAACCAGGTCAGAACCAGGACTAAACCAGGACTAAACCAGGTCAGAACCAGGACTAAACCAGGACTAAACCAGGTCAGAACCAGGACTAAACCAGGACTAAACCGTCAGTAGGTCGGCGTCCGTGGGTCGGCGTCTGTGGGTCGGCGTCTGTGGGTCGGCGTCCGTAGGTCGGCGTCAGTGGGTCGGGGTCTGTAAGTCGGCGTCAGTGGGTCGGCGTCCGTAGGTCGGCGTCAGTGGGTCGGGGTCTGTAAGTCGGCGTCAGTGGGTCGGCGTCAGTGGGTCGGCGTCAGTGGGTCGGGGTCTGTAGGTCGGCGTCAGTGGGTCGGCGTCAGTGGGTCGGGGTCAGTGGGTTGGCGTAAGTAGGTCGGCGTCCGTAGGTCGGCGTCCGTGGGTCGGCGTCAGTGGGTCGGCGTCCGTGGGTCGGCGTCCGTAGGTCGGCGTCAGTGGGTCGGCGTCCGTAGGTCGGCGTCAGTGGGTCGGCGTCAGTGGGTCGGCGTCCGTAGGTCGGCGTCCGTGGGTCGGCGTCAGTGGGTCGGCGTCTGTAGGTCGGCGTCCGTAGGCCGGCGTCAGTGGGTCGGCGTCTGTAGGTCGGCGTCCGTGGGTCGGCGTCCGTGGGTCGGCGTCTGTAGGTCGGCGTCAGTGGGTCGGCGTCTGTAGGTCGGCGTCCGTGGGTCGGCGTCTGTGGGTCGGCGTCCGTAGGTCGGCGTCTTGGCGTCTGTGGGTCAGCGTCTGTAGGTCGGCGTCAGTAGGTCGGCGTCTGTAGGTCCGCGTCTGTAGGTCGGCGTCAGTAGGTCGGCGTCAGTAGGTCGGCGTCAGTGGGTCGGCGTCTGTGGGTCGGCGTCTGTAGGTCGGCGTCAGTAGGTCGGCGTCTGTGGGTCGGCGTCTGTGGGTCGGCGTCTGTAGGTCGGCATCAGTGGGTCGGCGTCTGTAGGTCGGCATCAGTGGGTCGGCGTCAGTGGGTCGGCGTCTGTGGGTCGGCGTCTGTGGGTCGGCGTCAGTGGGTCGGCGTCTGTGGGTCGGCGTCTGTGGGTCGGCGTCAGTAGGTCGGCGTCTGTGGGTCGGCGTCCGTAGGTCGGCGTCTTGGCGTCTGTGGGTCAGCGTCTGTAGGTCGGCGTCAGTAGGTCGGCGTCTGTAGGTCCGCGTCTGTAGGTCGGCGTCAGTAGGTCGGCGTCAGTAGGTCGGCGTCAGTGGGTCGGCGTCTGTGGGTCGGCATCAGTGGGTCGGCGTCAGTGGGTCGGCGTCTGTGGGTCGGCGTCAGTGGGTCGGCGTCAGTAGGTCGGCGTCTGTAGGTCGGCGTCCGTGGGTCGGCGTCTGTGGGTCGGCGTCCGTAGGTCGGCGTCTTGGCGTCTGTGGGTCAGCGTCTGTAGGTCGGCGTCAGTAGGTCGGCGTCTGTAGGTCCGCGTCTGTAGGTCGGCGTCAGTAGGTCGGCGTCTGTGGGTCGGCGTCAGTAGGTCGGCGTCAGTAGGTCGGCGTCAGTGGGTCGGCGTCTGTGGGTCGGCATCAGTGGGTCGGCGTCAGTGGGTCGGCGTCTGTGGGTCGGCGTCAGTGGGTCGGCGTCAGTAGGTCGGCGTCTGTAGGTCGGCGTCCGTGGGTCGGCGTCTGTGGGTCGGCGTCCGTAGGTCGGCGTCTTGGCGTCTGTGGGTCAGCGTCTGTAGGTCGGCGTCAGTAGGTCGGCGTCTGTAGGTCCGCGTCTGTAGGTCGGCGTCAGTAGGTCGGCGTCAGTAGGTCGGCGTCAGTGGGTCGGCGTCAGTGGGTCGGCGTCTGTGGGTCGGCATCAGTGGGTCGGCGTCAGTGGGTCGGCGTCTGTGGGTCGGCGTCAGTGGGTCGGCGTCAGTAGGTCGGCGTCTGTGGGTCGGCGTCAGTAGGTCGGCGTCTGTGGGTCGGCGTCTGTAGGTCGGCGTCAGTGGGTCGGCGTCAGTAGGTCGGCGTCAGTGGGTCGGCGTCAGTAGGTCGGCGTCAGTGGGTCGGCGTCTGTGGGTCGGCGTCTGTAGGTCGGCGTCTGTAGGTCGGCGTCAGTAGGTCGGCGTCTGTGGGTCGGCGTCAGTAGGTCGGCGTCTGTGGGTCGGCGTCTGTAGGTCGGCGTCAGTGGGTCGGCGTCAGTAGGTCGGCGTCAGTGGGTCGGCGTCAGTAGGTCGGCGTCAGTAGGTCGGCGTCTGTGGGTCGGCGTCTGTAGGTCGGCGTCAGTGGGTCGGCGTCAGTAGGTCGGCGTCTGTAGGTCTGCGTCAGTGGGTCGGCGTCAGTAGGTCGGCGTCTGTGGGTCGGCGTCTGTGGGTCGGCGTCTGTGGGTCGGCGTCTGTAGGTCGGCGTCTGTGGGTCGGCGTCTGTAGGTCGGCGTCAGTAGGTCGGCGTCAGTAGGTCGGCGTCTGTAGGTCGGCGTCTGTAGGTCGGCGTCTGTAGGTCGGCGTCAGTCTCGTACCGATGTTGTCTTTCTCTTTGCAGGAGATGGAGTAGCAGCAGATTTCTCGGTCCTGGATCGCAGACAGGTTCCTGCAGGAGAGGGACACGTTTACTCCTGGTGGACACTCAGGGAACTGCACTCTACTACAGCTGCAGTACCAGTGTAATAACAGAGTAATAACAGTGTAATAACAAATAATAACAGTGTAATAACAGAATAATAACAAAGTAATTACAAAGTAATAACAGTGAAATAGCCGAAGCCGAATAATAACAGAATAACAGCGTAATAACAGAATAACAGTAGAATAACAGTGTAATAACAGCGTAATAACAGCATAATAACAGCGTAATAACAGTGTAATAACAGCATAATAACAGTGTAATAACAGCATAATAACAGTGTAATAACTGTAATAACAGTGTAATAACAGTGTAATAACAGCGTAATAACAGTGTAATAACAGCATAATAACAGCGTAATAACAGTGTAATAACAGCATAATAACAGCGTAATAACAGTGTAATAACAGCATAATAACAGTGTAATAACAGTGTAATAACAGCGTAATAACAGCGTAATAACAGGACTCACATTCTCTCGATCAGCTCCTTCTCGTCCAGAGCTCCAGGTAAATCCCTCTTATTCCCCAAAACCAAGACCTGCGAGAAACAGAGCAGAGTCAGAGAAGAGCAGAGAGGAGCAGAGAGGAGGAGCAGAGACAGGAGAGAGGAGGAGCAGAGAGAGGAGAGAGGAGGAGCAGAGAGAGGAGAGAGGAGGAGAGAGGAGGAGCAGAGACAGGAGAGAGGAGGAGCAGAGAGAGGAGAGAGGAGGAGCAGAGAGAGGAGAGAGGAGGAGAGAGGAGGAGCAGAGAGAGGAGAGAGGAGGAGCAGAGACAGGAGAGAGGAGGAGCAGAGAGAGGAGAGAGGAAGAGAGAGGAGGAACAGAGAGCAGGAGAGAGGAGGAGCAGAGAGGAGGAGCAGAGAGGAGGAGAGAGGAGGAGCAGTGAGAAGAGAGAGGAGGAGCAGAAAGGAGGAGAGACGAGGAGCAGAGAGGAGGAGGAGAGAGGAGGAGCAGAGAGCAGGAGAGAGGAGCAGAGAGGAGGAGCAGAGAGGAGGAGCAGGAGAGAGGAGGAGAGAGGAGGAGAGAGGAGGAGAAGAGAGGAGGAGAGAGGAGGAGCAGGAGAGAGGAGGAGAGAGGAGGAGCAGAGAGCAGGAGAGAGGAGCAGAGAGGAGGAGCAGAGAGGAGGAGCAGGAGAGAGGAGGAGAGAAGAGGAGAGAGGAGGAGCAGGAGAGAGGAGGAGAGAAGAGGAGCAGAGAGGAGGAGAGAGGAGCAGAGAGGAGGAGCAGAGAGGAGGTGCAGACCGGTATTCCCTGCAGCTGAGGTTTATCCAGGAGGTTGTGGAGTTCGTTCTTTGAGGCTTCAATCTTCTCTGGGTCTGCAGCATCCACCATATACCTGAGACACAGAAGACTCACTGTTACTGACCTGGTTTAGACCTGGTTTAGACCTGGTTTAGTCCTGGTTTAGTCCTGGTTTAGTCCTGGTTTAGACCTGGTTTAGACCTGGTTTAGTCCTGGTTTAGTCCTGGTTTAGACCTGGTTTAGTCCTGGTTTAGTCCTGGTTTAGACCTGGTTTAGACCTGGTTTAGACCTGGTTTAGACCTGGTTAAGTCCTGGTTTAGACCTGGTTTAGACCTGGTTTAGTCCTGGTTTAGTCCTGGTTTAGGCCTGGTTTAGACCTGGTTTAGTCCTGGTTTAGTCCTGGTTTAGGCCTGGTTTAGGCCTGGTTTAGGCCTGGTTTAGACCTGGTTAAGTCCTGGTTTAGACCTGGTTTAGACCTGGTTTAGACCTGGTTTAGTCCTGGTTTAGACCTGGTTTAGACCTGGTTTAGTCCTGGTTTAGTCCTGGTTTAGACCTGGTTTAGACCTGGTTTAGACCTGGTTTAGTCCTGGTTTAGACCTGGTTAAGTCCTGGTTTAGACCTGGTTTAGACCTGGTTTAGTCCTGGTTTAGTCCTGGTTTAGGCCTGGTTTAGACCTGGTTTAGACCTGGTTTAGTCCTGGTTTAGTCCTGGTTTAGGCCTGGTTTAGGCCTGGTTTAGGCCTGGTTTAGACCTGGTTTAGTCCTGGTTTAGACCTGGTTTAGACCTGGTTAAGTCCTGGTTAAGTCCTGGTTTAGACCTGGTTTAGACCTGGTTTAGTCCTGGTTTAGTCCTGGTTTAGACCTGGTTTAGACCTGGTTTAGACCTGGTTTAGTCCTGGTTTAGACCTGGTTAAGTCCTGGTTTAGACCTGGTTTAGACCTGGTTTAGTCCTGGTTTAGTCCTGGTTTAGACCTGGTTTAGACCTGGTTTAGTCCTGGTTTAGTCCTGGTTTAGACCTGGTTTAGACCTGGTTTAGACCTGGTTTAGTCCTGGTTTAGACCTGGTTAAGTCCTGGTTTAGACCTGGTTTAGACCTGGTTTAGACCTGGTTTAGTCCTGGTTTAGTCCTGGTTTAGACCTGGTTTAGACCTGGTTTAGTCCTGGTTTAGTCCTGGTTTAGGCCTGGTTTAGGCCTGGTTTAGGCCTGGTTTAGACCTGGTTTAGTCCTGGTTTAGACCTGGTTTAGACCTGGTTAAGTCCTGGTTAAGTCCTGGTTTAGACCTGGTTTAGACCTGGTTTAGACCTGGTTTAGGCCTGGTTTAGGCCTGGTTTAGACCTGGTTTAGACCTGGTTTAGACCTGGTTAAGTCCTGGTTTAGACCTGGTTTAGACCTGGTTTAGTCCTGGTTTAGACCTGGTTAAGTCCTGGTTTAGACCTGGTTTAGACCTGGTTCAGACCTGGTTTAGACCTGGTTAAGTCCTGGTTAAGTCCTGGTTTAGACCTGGTTTAGACCTGGTTTAGTCCTGGTTTAGTCCTGGTTTAGTCCTGGTTTAGGCCTGGTTTAGGCCTGGTTTAGACCTGGTTTAGACCTGGTTTAGTCCTGGTTTAGACCTGGTTTAGACCTGGTTAAGTCCTGGTTAAGTCCTGGTTTAGACCTGGTTTAGACCTGGTTTAGACCTGGTTTAGTCCTGGTTTAGTCCTGGTTTAGGCCTGGTTTAGGCCTGGTTTAGACCTGGTTTAGACCTGGTTTAGTCCTGGTTTAGTCCTGGTTTAGACCTGGTTTAGACCTGGTTTAGACCTGGTTTAGTCCTGGTTTAGTCCTGGTTTAGACCTGGTTTAGACCTGGTTTAGTCCTGGTTTAGACCTGGTTTAGACCTGGTTTAGACCTGGTTTAGACCTGGTTTAGTCCTGGTTTAGACCTGGTTTAGTCCTGGTTTAGTCCTGGTTTAGTTCTGGTTTAGTCCTGAGTTAGTCCTGAGTTAGTCCTGGTTTAGACCTGGTTTAGACCTGGTTTAGTCCTGGTTTAGTCCTGGTTTAGACCTGGTTTAGTCCTGGTTTAGTCCTGGTTTAGTCCTGGTTTAGACCTGGTTTAGTCCTGGTTTAGACCTGGTTTAGACCTGGTTTAGTCCTGGTTTAGTTCTGGTTTAGTCCTGGTTTAGACCTGGTTTAGACCTGGTTTAGTCCTGGTTTAGACCTGGTTAAGTCCTGGTTTAGACCTGGTTTAGACCTGGTTTAGACCTGGTTCAGACCTGGTTTAGACCTGGTTTAGGCCTGGTTTAGGCCTGGTTTAGGCCTGGTTTAGACCTGGTTTAGTCCTGGTTTAGACCTGGTTTAGACCTGGTTTAGACCTGGTTTAGACCTGGTTAAGTCCTGGTTAAGTCCTGGTTAAGTCCTGGTTTAGACCTGGTTTAGACCTGGTTTAGACCTGGTTTAGACCTGGTTTAGGCCTGGTTTAGGCCTGGTTTAGACCTGGTTTAGACCTGGTTTAGACCTGGTTAAGTCCTGGTTAAGTCCTGGTTTAGACCTGGTTTAGACCTGGTTTAGTCCTGGTTTAGACCTGGTTAAGTCCTGGTTTAGACCTGGTTTAGACCTGGTTCAGACCTGGTTTAGACCTGGTTAAGTCCTGGTTAAGTCCTGGTTTAGACCTGGTTTAGACCTGGTTTAGTCCTGGTTTAGTCCTGGTTTAGTCCTGGTTTAGTCCTGGTTTAGGCCTGGTTTAGGCCTGGTTTAGACCTGGTTTAGACCTGGTTTAGTCCTGGTTTAGACCTGGTTTAGACCTGGTTAAGTCCTGGTTAAGTCCTGGTTTAGACCTGGTTTAGACCTGGTTTAGACCTGGTTTAGTCCTGGTTTAGGCCTGGTTTAGGCCTGGTTTAGGCCTGGTTTAGGCCTGGTTTAGACCTGGTTTAGACCTGGTTTAGTCCTGGTTTAGTCCTGGTTTAGACCTGGTTTAGACCTGGTTTAGACCTGGTTTAGTCCTGGTTTAGTCCTGGTTTAGACCTGGTTTAGACCTGGTTTAGTCCTGGTTTAGACCTGGTTTAGACCTGGTTTAGACCTGGTTTAGACCTGGTTTAGACCTGGTTTAGTCCTGGTTTAGTCCTGGTTTAGACCTGGTTTAGTCCTGGTTTAGTCCTGGTTTAGTTCTGGTTTAGTCCTGAGTTAGTCCTGAGTTAGTCCTGGTTTAGACCTGGTTTAGACCTGGTTTAGTCCTGGTTTAGTCCTGGTTTAGACCTGGTTTAGTCCTGGTTTAGTCCTGGTTTAGTCCTGGTTTAGTCCTGGTTTAGACCTGGTTTAGTCCTGGTTTAGACCTGGTTTAGACCTGGTTTAGTCCTGGTTTAGTTCTGGTTTAGTCCTGGTTTAGACCTGGTTTAGACCTGGTTTAGTCCTGGTTTAGACCTGGTTAAGTCCTGGTTTAGACCTGGTTTAGACCTGGTTTAGACCTGGTTCAGACCTGGTTTAGACCTGGTTTAGTCCTGGTTTAGGCCTGGTTTAGGCCTGGTTTAGACCTGGTTTAGTCCTGGTTTAGACCTGGTTTAGACCTGGTTTAGACCTGGTTTAGACCTGGTTAAGTCCTGGTTAAGTCCTGGTTTAGACCTGGTTTAGACCTGGTTTAGGCCTGGTTTAGGCCTGGTTTAGGCCTGGTTTAGGCCTGGTTTAGGCCTGGTTTAGTCCTGGTTTAGACCTGGTTTAGACCTGGTTTAGACCTGGTTTAGTCCTGGTTTAGTCCTGGTTTAGACCTGGTTTAGACCTGGTTTAGTCCTGGTTTAGTCCTGGTTTAGACCTGGTTTAGACCTGGTTTAGTCCTGGTTTAGTCCTGGTTTAGACCTGGTTTAGACCTGGTTTAGACCTGGTTTAGTCCTGGTTTAGTCCTGGTTTAGACCTGGTTTAGTCCTGGTTTAGTCCTGGTTTAGTTCTGGTTTAGTCCTGAGTTAGTCCTGAGTTAGTCCTGGTTTAGACCTGGTTTAGACCTGGTTTAGTCCTGGTTTAGTCCTGGTTTAGTCCTGGTTTAGTCCTGGTTTAGTCCTGGTTTAATCCTGGTTTAGACATGGTTTAGACCTGGTTTAGACCTGGTTTAGTCCTGGTTTAGACCTGGTTTAGTCCTGGTTTAGTTCTGGTTTAGTCCTGGTTTAGTCCTGGTTTAGTCCTGGTTTAATCCTGGTTTAGACCTGGTTTAGTCCTGGTTTAGTCCTGGTTTAGTCCTGGTTTAATCCTGGTTTAGTCCTGGTTTAGACCTGGTTTAGTCCTGAGTTAGTCTGACTTTATCACGTGTGTATCTTCAAATACATTTAAATAAAAATGTTAGAAACACTTTAAACATGAATATGTTTATGTATTGTGTTCAGTGATTTTCCTCAGTGATGTTCCTCAGTGATGTTCCTCAGAGATGTTCCTCAGTGATGTTTTTCAGTGATGTTCCTCAGTGATGTTCCTCAGTGATGTTTTTCAGTGATGTTCCTCAGTGATGTTCCTCAGTGATGTTCCTCAGTGATGTTCCTCAGAGATGTTCCTCAGAGATGTTCCTCAGTGATGTTCCTCAGTGATGTTCCTCAGAGATGTTCCTCAGAGATGTTCCTCAGTGATGTTCCTCAGAGATGTTCCTCAGAGATGTTCTTCAGTGATGTTCCTCAGTGATGTTTTTCAGTGATGTTCCTCAGAGATGTTCCTCAGTGATGTTTTTCAGAGATGTTCCTCAGAGATGTTCTTCAGTGATGTTCCTCAGTGATGTTTTTCAGTGATGTTCCTCAGTGATGTTTTTCAGTGATGTTCCTCAGAGATGTTCCTCAGTGATGTTTTTCAGAAATGTTCCTCAGAGATGTTCTTCAGTGATGTTCCTCAGTGATGTTTTTCAGTGATGTTCCTCAGTGATGTTTTTCAGTGATGTTCCTCAGTGATGTTCTTCAGTGATGTTCCTCAGTGATGTTCTTCAGTGATGTTCTTCAGTGATGTTCTTCAGAGATGTTTTTTCAGTGATGTTCTTCAGAGATGTTTTTCAGTGATGTTCTTCAGAGATGTTTTTTCAGTGATGTTCTTCAGAGATGTTTTTCAGTGATGTTCTTCAGAGATGTTTTTTCAGTGATGTTCTTCAGAGATGTTTTTCAGTGATGTTCTTCAGAGATGTTTTTTCAGTGATGTTCTTCAGAGATGTTTTTCAGTAATGTTCCTCAGAGATGTTTTTCAGTAATGTTCCTCAGAGATGTTCCTCAGAGATGTTCCTCAGAGATGTTCCTCAGAGATGTTCCTCAGAGATGTTCCTCAGTGATGTTTCTCAGAGATATTCCTCAGAGATGTTCCTCAGAGATGTTCCTCAGTGATGTTTTTCAGAGATGTTCCTCAGAGATGTTCTTCAGTGATGTTTTTTCAGAGATGTTTTTCAGTTATGTTCCTCAGAGATGTTCCTCAGAGATGTTCTTCAGTGATGTTTTTTCAGAGATGTTTTTCAGTTATGTTCCTCAGAGATGTTCCTCAGAGATGTTCTTCAGTGATGTTTTTTCAGAGATGTTTTTCAGTTATGTTCCTCAGAGATGTTCCTCAGTGATGTTTTTCAGTTATGTTCCTCAGAGATGTTCCTCAGTGATGTTTTTCAGTGATGTTCCTCAGAGTAAATACTCACACGATGGCGCTGACTCCTCTGCAGTATCTCTCCCACATGGACCTGAACCTGGGCTGGCCCCCGATGTCCCACAGCTGCAAACAAAACCAACAAACCAACATTTATTACACTCTTTTTAATGCCACTGACAGAGAAACTTAACAGTAGAAGATCAATAATGTGTAGAAATGTTCCACAACATCAGTGTTCCTCTGAAACTCACTGCTTTAGATCAGTGTTCCTCTGAAACTCACTGCTTTAGATCAGTGTTCCTCTCTGAAACTCACTGCTTTAGATCAGTGTTCCTCTCTGAAACTCACTGCTTTAGATCAGTGTTCCTCTGAAACTCACTGCTTTAGATCAGTGTTCCTCTGAAACTCACTGCTTTAGATCAGTGTTCCTCTCTGAAACTCACTGCTTTAGATCAGTGTTCCTCTGAAACTCACTGCTTTAGATCAGTGTTCCTCTGAAACTCACTGCTTTAGATCAGTGTTCCTCTGAAACTCACTGCTTTAGATCAGTGTTCCTCTGAAACTCACTGCTTTAGATCAGTGTTCCTCTCTGAAACTCACTGCTTTAGATCAGTGTTCCTCTGAAACTCACTGCTTTAGATCAGTGTTCCTCTGAAACTCACTGCTTTAGATCAGTGTTCCTCTGAAACTCACTGCTTTAGATCAGTGTTCCTCTCTGAAACTCACTGCTTTAGATCAGTGTTCCTCTGAAACTCACTGCTTTAGATCAGTGTTCCTCTGAAACTCACTGCTTTAGATCAGTGTTCCTCTCTGAAACTCACTGCTTTAGATCAGTGTTCCTCTGAAACTCACTGCTTTAGATCAGTGTTCCTCTCTGAAACTCACTGCTTTAGATCAGTGTTCCTCTCTGAAACTCACTGCTTTAGATCAGTGTTCCTCTGAAACTCACTGCTTTAGATCAGTGTTCCTCTCTGAAACTCACTGCTTTAGATCAGTGTTCCTCTGAAACTCACTGCTTTAGATCAGTGTTCCTCTGAAACTCACTGCTTTAGATCAGTGTTCCTCTGAAACTCTCTGCTTTAGATCAGTGTTCCTCTCTGAAACTCACTGCTTTAGATCAGTGTTCCTCTGAAACTCACTGCTTTAGATCAGTGTTCCTCTGAAACTCTCTGCTTTAGATCAGTGTTCCTCTGAAACTCACTGCTTTAGATCAGTGTTCCTCTGAAACTCTCTGCTTTAGATCAGTGTTCCTCTCTGAAACTCTGCTTTAGATCAGTGTTCCTCTGAAACTCACTGCTTTAGATCAGTGTTCCTCTCTGAAACTCACTGCTTTAGATCAGTGTTCCTCTGAAACTCACTGCTTTAGATCAGTGTTCCTCTGAAACTCACTGCTTTAGATCAGTGTTCCTCTCTGAAACTCACTGCTTTAGATCAGTGTTCCTCTCTGAAACTCACTGCTTTAGATCAGTGTTCCTCTGAAACTCACTGCTTTAGATCAGTGTTCCTCTGAAACTCACTGCTTTAGATCAGTGTTCCTCTGAAACTCACTGCTTTAGATCAGTGTTCCTCTGAAACTCACTGCTTTAGATCAGTGTTCCTCTGAAACTCACTGCTTTAGATCAGTGTTCCTCTGAAACTCACTGCTTTAGATCAGTGTTCCTCTCTGAAACTCACTGCTTTAGATCAGTGTTCCTCTGAAACTCACTGCTTTAGATCAGTGTTCCTCTCTGAAACTCACTGCTTTAGATCAGTGTTCCTCTGAAACTCACTGCTTTAGATCAGTGTTCCTCTGAAACTCACTGCTTTAGATCAGTGTTCCTCTGAAACTCACTGCTTTAGATCAGTGTTCCTCTCTGAAACTCAATGCTTTAGATCAGTGTTCCTCTGAAACTCACTGCTTTAGATCAGTGTTCCTCTGAAACTCACTGCTTTAGATCAGTGTTCCTCTCTGAAACTCACTGCTTTAGATCAGTGTTCCTCTCTGAAACTCACTGCTTTAGATCAGTGTTCCTCTCTGAAACTCACTGCTTTAGATCAGTGTTCCTCTGAAACTCACTGCTTTAGATCAGTGTTCCTCTCTGAAACTCACTGCTTTAGATCAGTGTTCCTCTCTGAAACTCACTGCTTTAGATCAGTGTTCCTCTGAAACTCACTGCTTTAGATCAGTGTTCCTCTGAAACTCACTGCTTTAGATCAGTGTTCCTCTGAAACTCACTGCTTTAGATCAGTGTTCCTCTGAAACTCACTGCTTTAGATCAGTGTTCCTCTGAAACTCACTGCTTTAGATCAGTGTTCCTCTCTGAAACTCACTGCTTTAGATCAGTGTTCCTCTCTGAAACTCACTGCTTTAGATCAGTGTTCCTCTGAAACTCACTGCTTTAGATCAGTGTTCCTCTCTGAAACTCACTGCTTTAGATCAGTGTTCCTCTGAAACTCACTGCTTTAGATCAGTGTTCCTCTGAAACTCACTGCTTTAGATCAGTGTTCCTCTGAAACTCACTGCTTTAGATCAGTGTTCCTCTCTGAAACTCACTGCTTTAGATCAGTGTTCCTCTGAAACTCACTGCTTTAGATCAGTGTTCCTCTGAAACTCACTGCTTTAGATCAGTGTTCCTCTGAAACTCACTGCTTTAGATCAGTGTTCCTCTGAAACTCACTGCTTTAGATCAGTGTTCCTCTGAAACTCACTGCTTTAGATCAGTGTTCCTCTGAAACTCACTGCTTTAGATCAGTGTTCCTCTGAAACTCACTGCTTTAGATCAGTGTTCCTCTCTGAAACTCACTGCTTTAGATCAGTGTTCCTCTCTGAAACTCACTGCTTTAGATCAGTGTTCCTCTGAAACTCACTGCTTTAGATCAGTGTTCCTCTGAAACTCACTGCTTTAGATCAGTGTTCCTCTGAAACTCACTGCTTTAGATCAGTGTTCCTCTCTGAAACTCACTGCTTTAGATCAGTGTTCCTCTGAAACTCACTGCTTTAGATCAGTGTTCCTCTGAAACTCACTGCTTTAGATCAGTGTTCCTCTGAAACTCACTGCTTTAGATCAGTGTTCCTCTCTGAAACTCACTGCTTTAGATCAGTGTTCCTCTCTGAAACTCACTGCTTTAGATCAGTGTTCCTCTGAAACTCACTGCTTTAGATCAGTGTTCCTCTGAAACTCACTGCTTTAGATCAGTGTTCCTCTGAAACTCACTGCTTTAGATCAGTGTTCCTCTCTGAAACTCACTGCTTTAGATCAGTGTTCCTCTCTGAAACTCACTGCTTTAGATCAGTGTTCCTCTCTGAAACTCACTGCTTTAGATCAGTGTTCCTCTCTGAAACTCACTGCTTTAGATCAGTGTTCCTCTGAAACTCACTGCTTTAGATCAGTGTTCCTCTGAAACTCACTGCTTTAGATCAGTGTTCCTCTGAAACTCACTGCTTTAGATCAGTGTTCCTCTCTGAAACTCACTGCTTTAGATCAGTGTTCCTCTCTGAAACTCACTGCTTTAGATCAGTGTTCCTCTGAAACTCACTGCTTTAGATCAGTGTTCCTCTCTGAAACTCACTGCTTTAGATCAGTGTTCCTCTCTGAAACTCACTGCTTTAGATCAGTGTTCCTCTGAAACTCACTGCTTTAGATCAGTGTTCCTCTGAAACTCACTGCTTTAGATCAGTGTTCCTCTCTGAAACTCACTGCTTTAGATCAGTGTTCCTCTGAAACTCACTGCTTTAGATCAGTGTTCCTCTGAAACTCACTGCTTTAGATCAGTGTTCCTCTGAAACTCACTGCTTTAGATCAGTGTTCCTCTCTGAAACTCACTGCTTTAGATCAGTGTTCCTCTCTGAAACTCACTGCTTTAGATCAGTGTTCCTCTGAAACTCTCTGCTTTAGATCAGTGTTCCTCTCTGAAACTCACTGCTTTAGATCAGTGTTCCTCTGAAACTCACTGCTTTAGATCAGTGTTCCTCTGAAACTCTCTGCTTTAGATCAGTGTTCCTCTCTGAAACTCACTGCTTTAGATCAGTGTTCCTCTCTGAAACTCACTGCTTTTGATCAGTGTTCCTCTGAAACTCACTGCTTTAGATCAGTGTTCCTCTGAAACTCACTGCTTTAGATCAGTGTTCCTCTCTGAAACTCACTGCTTTAGATCAGTGTTCCTCTGAAACTCACTGCTTTAGATCAGTGTTCCTCTGAAACTCACTGCTTTAGATCAGTGTTCCTCTGAAACTCACTGCTTTAGATCAGTGTTCCTCTGAAACTCACTGCTTTAGATCAGTGTTCCTCTCTGAAACTCACTGCTTTAGATCAGTGTTCCTCTCTGAAACTCACTGCTTTAGATCAGTGTTCCTCTGAAACTCTCTGCTTTAGATCAGTGTTCCTCTCTGAAACTCACTGCTTTAGATCAGTGTTCCTCTGAAACTCACTGCTTTAGATCAGTGTTCCTCTGAAACTCTCTGCTTTAGATCAGTGTTCCTCTCTGAAACTCACTGCTTTAGATCAGTGTTCCTCTCTGAAACTCACTGCTTTAGATCAGTGTTCCTCTGAAACTCACTGCTTTAGATCAGTGTTCCTCTGAAACTCACTGCTTTAGATCAGTGTTCCTCTCTGAAACTCACTGCTTTAGATCAGTGTTCCTCTCTGAAACTCACTGCTTTAGATCAGTGTTCCTCTGAAACTCACTGCTTTAGATCAGTGTTCCTCTCTGAAACTCACTGCTTTAGATCAGTGTTCCTCTGAAACTCACTGCTTTAGATCAGTGTTCCTCTCTGAAACTCACTGCTTTAGATCAGTGTTCCTCTGAAACTCACTGCTTTAGATCAGTGTTCCTCTCTGAAACTCACTGCTTTAGATCAGTGTTCCTCTGAAACTCACTGCTTTAGATCAGTGTTCCTCTCTGAAACTCACTGCTTTAGATCAGTGTTCCTCTGAAACTCACTGCTTTAGATCAGTGTTCCTCTCTGAAACTCACTGCTTTAGATCAGTGTTCCTCTGAAACTCACTGCTTTAGATCAGTGTTCCTCTGAAACTCACTGCTTTAGATCAGTGTTCCTCTCTGAAACTCACTGCTTTAGATCAGTGTTCCTCTCTGAAACTCACTGCTTTAGATCAGTGTTCCTCTGAAACTCACTGCTTTAGATCAGTGTTCCTCTCTGAAACTCACTGCTTTAGATCAGTGTTCCTCTGAAACTCACTGCTTTAGATCAGTGTTCCTCTCTGAAACTCACTGCTTTAGATCAGTGTTCCTCTGAAACTCACTGCTTTAGATCAGTGTTCCTCTCTGAAACTCACTGCTTTAGATCAGTGTTCCTCTGAAACTCACTGCTTTAGATCAGTGTTCCTCTGAAACTCACTGCTTTAGATCAGTGTTCCTCTGAAACTCACTGCTTTAGATCAGTGTTCCTCTGAAACTCACTGCTTTAGATCAGTGTTCCTCTCTGAAACTCACTGCTTTAGATCAGTGTTCCTCTCTGAAACTCACTGCTTTAGATCAGTGTTCCTCTGAAACTCACTGCTTTAGATCAGTGTTCCTCTGAAACTCACTGCTTTAGATCAGTGTTCCTCTGAAACTCACTGCTTTAGATCAGTGTTCCTCTGAAACTCACTGCTTTAGATCAGTGTTCCTCTGAAACTCACTGCTTTTGATCAGTGTTCCTCTGAAACTCACTGCTTTAGATCAGTGTTCCTCTGAAACTCACTGCTTTAGATCAGTGTTCCTCTGAAACTCACTGCTTTAGATCAGTGTTCCTCTCTGAAACTCACTGCTTTAGATCAGTGTTCCTCTCTGAAACTCACTGCTTTAGATCAGTGTTCCTCTCTGAAACTCACTGCTTTAGATCAGTGTTCCTCTGAAACTCACTGCTTTAGATCAGTGTTCCTCTCTGAAACTCACTGCTTTAGATCAGTGTTCCTCTCTGAAACTCACTGCTTTAGATCAGTGTTCCTCTCTGAAACTCACTGCTTTAGATCCAACACAGGTGAAATCACTTTAGTTCTGAATAATAAAACTTAAAACTAGTGATGGCTGCAGTTATGTTGTAGCACTGCTGCGACGCTTGCTCTGGGACAGGAAGTCATGTGACCCATGACGTTGGGAGCAGTGACTGCGTCCCGTCCATGGGTCACGGGACGGGGTTAAAGAACTCCAGACTTTGCTCCGCAGGATTCAGCCCACGCCTTCTACCAAATAATCCATCCATGCACTGAAGTGAAGTCTTTACCAAAAACATGTGCACATCATTCATTCATTCATTCATTCATTCATTCATACCCTGGTTACACTCCTCACATAACACTGCTCTACAAATGTTTGGACTGGATCTGCTTCTCAGATAAAAGTGGCCCTATCTCATTTATTCTGATAAAATGAACTGAAAATCAAAGATAACTGTGCTGTTAGCGATGTATTCCAGATATTTAATGAGATTGTTTCACATCAAATACAATAGATTTAGGAATTTTTGCTTAAAAATATTTATATTTTGAAAATATTTCATTTCTCTACATCATGCATTTTGTCCACTTCCAAGAGAGATTTCTGCAAATAAAAACTAAACATTTGATGTCCAAACCCATATTAAAATGAATGTGCAGCTTTCAGATAGAACTGGTTGCTTGTAGACACTGTACCTTCTGATAAACGACCGTTTTTGACTTATTTTGCATAAATTTCCTATTTTGACCCAGTACTGTTTCTTGGAAACTAAAGCCCACTGCACTTCTCACTTACTTTTCTTTATTAGAGACCTAATCCAAGAAAAATGTCACTACTTTTGTTCCAGAAGCATTTTGCTGTAGAGTAGTGATATTAAGACATCGTGTTGCTGTCTCCTGTTTCACCACTAGATGTCACTGAAACAAAGCTTTGAATGAATGAATGAACCCATGACACAACTGATGAAGTGGTTTAATACTGATTCATTGCTTCATTCACACATCACTGCTTAAAACAAATCCTCAGTTTCAGTGCTGACAGCGTTTCCTGGGTTTGCCTGAGATTTAAAACCTCACTAAATAAAAGCAGAGTGACTTTAAGACATTTATAAAACCACCGCTGGTAGAATTTGTTGCTAAATTCACATCCAACTTAAAAAAAAAAAAAAGACTTGTTATTGCTCTAAAATATATTTTTGACAGCACAACACTAAAAAACTTGTCCCAGTTTGATAATTTAAGACCTAGATGAACATAATTTTGTACTTTTTTAAGGCCTTGACTTTGGCAACATCAAATTAAAAACCTTTTTAATCCTCTAAGACTTTGGGGCTGCCCTGTTTAACCCAAGCCAAAGGTCATTTGAATTAACCTCTGTAGCTTTAACACAGAAGTTTAATACATGAACCAAAAACTGAATGTGTTTGATAACACAGGGGCCCGATCTAAAAACCTGCTCTGGGCCCTGCTTCACTCACAGCAGGGGTCAGAAAACTCCACAAAGACTTAAACCATGAGATAATATCAGCTCACTGTTACCTCCCAGGGCCACGAGGTTTTACAAAGACAACATTTATTTTTGGTTATTGTTACATTTAAGGCAATCGTCATTTATATTTATATTAATATTAATATTTATATTAATATTTATATTTATATTAATATTAATATTTATATTAATATAAATATTTAAGCCTGGCTTTGTTTCAGTGAAAGTCAGAACAAACCTTGATGGTGACGTTTCCTTTGGTGATCTTCCTCATGTTGAAGCCCACTGTGGGGATCATGTCCTCACTGAACTGCCCCGACTGAAACACACAGGTCACACATCTGGTCACACATCTGGTCACACATCAGGTCACACATCAGGTCACACATCTGGTCACACATCTGGTCACACATCTGGTCACACATCTGGTCACACATCTGGTCACACATCAGGTCACACATCTGGTCACACATCTGGTCACACATCTGGTCACACATCTGGTCACACATCTGGTCAGGTCACACATCTGGTCACACATCTGGTCAGGTCACACATCTGGTCACACATCTGGTCAGGTCACACATCTGGTCACACATCTGGTCAGGTCACACATCTGGTCACACATCTGGTCACACATCAGGTCACACATCTGGTCACACATCTGGTCACACATCTGGTCACACATCTGGTCACACATCTGGTCACACATCAGGTCACACATCTGGTCACACATCTGGTCACACATCTGGTCACACATCTGGTCACACATCTGGTCAGGTCACACATCTGGTCAGGTCACACATCTGGTCAGGTCACACATCTGGTCACACATCTGGTCACACATCTGGTCACACATCTGGTCACACATCTGGTCAGGTCACACATCTGGTCACACATCTGGTCAGGTCACACATCTGGTCACACATCTGGTCAGGTCACACATCTGGTCACACATCTGGTCACACATCAGGTCACACATCTGGTCACACATCTGGTCACACATCTGGTCACACATCTGGTCACACATCTGGTCACACATCTGGTCACACATCAGGTCACACATCTGGTCACACATCAGGTCACACATCAGGTCACACATCAGGTCACACATCTGGTCACACATCTGGTCACACATCTGGTCACACATCTGGTCACACATCTGGTCAGGTCACACATCTGGTCAGGTCACACATCTGGTCAGGTCACACATCTGGTCAGGTCACACATCTGGTCACACATCTGGTCACACATCTGGTCACACATCTGGTCACACATCTGGTCAGGTCACACATCTGGTCACACATCTGGTCACACATCTGGTCACACATCTGGTCACACATCTGGTTACTCTCACACATCTGGTCCTGGTTCAGACCTGGTTTAGACCTGGTTTAGTCCTGGTTTAGACCTGGTTTAGTCCTGGTTTAGTCCTGGTTTAGTCCTGGTTTAGCCCTGGTTTAGACCTGGTTTAGACCTGGTTTAGACCTGGTTTAGACCTGGTTTAGACCTGGTTTAGTCCTGGTTTAGTCCTGGTTTAGTCCTGGTTTAGACCTGGTTTAGACCTGGTTTAGACCTGGTTTAGTCCTGGTTTAGACCTGGTTTAGCCCTGGTTTAGCCCTGGTTTAGACCTGGTTTAGACCTGGTTTAGACCTGGTTTAGACCTGGTTTAGTCCTGGTTTAGTCCTGGTTTAGACCTGGTTTAGACCTGGTTTAGACCTGGTTTAGTCCTGGTTTAGACCCGGTTTAGACCCGGTTTAGACCCGGTTTAGACCCGGTTTAGACCCGGTTTAGTCCCGGTTTAGTCCCGGTTTAGACCCGGTTTAGTCCTGGTTTACACCTGGTTTAGCCCTGGTTTAGACCTGGTTTAGTCCTGGTTTAGTCCTGGTTTACACCTGGTTTAGTCCTGGTTTAGACCTGGTTTAGTCCTGGTTTAGTCCTGGTTTAGACCTGGTTTAGACCTGGTTTAGTCCTGGTTTAGTCCTGGTTTAGACCTGGTTTAGACCTGGTTTAGCCCTGGTTTAGCCCTGGTTTAGGCCTGGTTTAGTCCTGGTTTAGTCCTGGTTTAGTCCTGGTTTAGTCCTGGTTTAGACCTGGTTTAGCCCTGGTTTAGACCTGGTTTAGACCTGGTTTAGTCCTGGTTTAGTCCTGGTTTAGTCCTGGTTTAGTCCTGGTTTAGACCTGGTTTAGCCCTGGTTTAGCCCTGGTTTAGACCTGGTTTAGTCCTGGTTTAGACCTGGTTTAGTCCTGGTTTAGTCCTGGTTTAGTCCTGGTTTAGTCCTGGTTTAGACCTGGTTTAGTCCTGGTTTAGTCCTGGTTTAGTCCTGGTTTAGTCCTGGTTTAGACCTGGTTTAGTCCTGGTTTAGACCTGGTTTAGCCCTGGTTTAGACCTGGTTTAGACCTGGTTTAGACCTGGTTTAGTCCTGGTTTAGTCCTGGTTTAGACCTGGTTTAGTCCTGGTTTACACCTGGTTTAGCCCTGGTTTAGACCTGGTTTAGTCCTGGTTTAGTCCTGGTTTACACCTGGTTTAGTCCTGGTTTAGACCTGGTTTAGACCTGGTTTAGACCTGGTTTAGTCCTGGTTTAGCCCTGGTTTAGACCTGGTTTAGTCCTGGTTTAGCCCTGGTTTAGGCCTGGTTTAGGCCTGGTTTAGGCCTGGTTTAGGCCTGGTTTAGTCCTGGTTTAGACCTGGTTTAGCCCTGGTTTAGACCTGGTTTAGACCTGGTTTAGTCCTGGTTTAGTCCTGGTTTAGTCCTGGTTTAGACCTGGTTTAGCCCTGGTTTAGACCTGGTTTAGTCCTGGTTTAGTCCTGGTTTAGACCTGGTTTAGACCTGGTTTAGACCTGGTTTAGTCCTGGTTTAGTCCTGGTTTAGTCCTGGTTTAGTCCTGGTTTAGACCTGGTTTAGACCTGGTTTAGACCTGGTTTAGTCCTGGTTTAGTCCTGGTTTAGACCTGGTTTAGTCCTGGTTTAGACCTGGTTTAGTCCTGGTTTAGTCCTGGTTTAGACCTGGTTTAGTCCTGGTTTAGTCCTGGTTTAGACCTGGTTTAGACCTGGTTTAGACCTGGTTTAGTCCTGGTTTAGACCTGGTTTAGACCTGGTTTAGACCTGGTTTAGTCCTGGTTTAGTCCTGGTTTAGTCCTGGTTTAGTCCTGGTTTAGACCTGGTTTAGTCCTGGTTTAGTCCTGGTTTAGACCTGGTTTAGACCTGGTTTAGTCCTGGTTTAGTCCTGGTTTAGACCTGGTTTAGTCCTGGTTTAGTCTCGCTTCTCTTTTCCACAGAACCACATTAAAATTAAACTTTGACACAAACAGCGCTGGTTTAAACTGAACTCTCGTCTGTTTTTAGGTCAGAACTAAACTCGTCTCTAAAGCCGGGGTCCCCCGGGCTCAGAGACACAAAGCCCCAGCTCTGGCTCCAGCTGCGGCTCCACATCTGCCCCGAGCCCCGCCAGCCCCACGCACCGCGATCACGTTGACGAAGGTGGTCTTCCCCGAGTACTGCAGCCCCACCAGCGTCAGCTCCATCTCCTCCTTCCAGAACAGCGCCTTGAACCAGTCCAGGAGTTTGTTTATGAGCGCGATCATCTTTGTTAGCTCCCGATGCTAACTAGCTCCCGATGCTAACTGCTGCTAAGGCTCCGCTTCTCCGGGAAAATCCTCACTGTCTCGGCTTTTTCCAACGCTGACAGCCGCTGGAAAAACTGCCAACGCCAAAAGCAAAGCCTGAGTTAACGCACGGCCTCGGAAAACAACAAAGAAGCGATAAAATACTATTTATTTCTGCTGCGGACGAAAGGAAAGTGACAGACTGATGTTTATTAGCTGTTAGCCTTTAGCGCTGTCAAGGCGGCTCCGACACACACAGCGCTTCCGGCCGGGGTCATGATTTCAGAATAAAAGATCAATTTAAACATTAAAAAAAAGCATTTTAGCTGAAATAAAGCATTAAGCTCGGCGTTTATGAGCTGAGTGTTGACGCGTGAGTCGGGAGCCGCGGTGCGGTGATGTTTTAATTCGTTTTGTCGAATAAAAAAGGCCGTTTCCGGTTTGGGTGGGGCTCGTGAAGGAAGCGCAGGAAACGCAGACAAAACAGACAAATCTGCTGGGCTCAGATTTGAACAGCGCCCTCTGGAGGATAAAACTGGAACCGTGCTATGACAAAACTGAAGAGAAACCCCCGAGCTGCGAAAATAAAGTTATTTTTCTGGGAGAATGAGAAGTCTCCTGCTGTGACTCTGAGGGTTAAAGACATTTTCAGAATCTCACAAAGGCTCAGCTCCAAGGACTTAAAGGACTTAAAAGTAGTGAATTTTGTTCATCTAGATCTGAAAATCTGTCAAAAGATTGTTAGTATTACAAAAAGTAGAGTCACCAAAAAAAAACTAAATATGTTAATTGAAGAAATGCATGATTCATTTATTCCTGATTCTTTACTGCAGCTGGAGGTTTTTCCTCTGTGACTTTTAAACAAAACCTTGTTTGTTGTGTTGTTGTGCAGATAATTCCTGAGTGATTCTTACAGATTATTGTTCTGTGTTAAATTTTACTCTAAGTTGCATCAAAAAGTCTTAAAAAGGTCTGAAAAGTCACAGAACTGGACCTGAAGCTGTGTGAGACAGAGACATTATTCAGAGCTGCAGGAGGACTCTTGGTTTGTCCCCCTCTGTCCTGTCCCTGCAGATGTCCCAGGCTCCGTCTCTCAAACCCTGTCCCGCAGCAGACGTTTGTTTAAAGGTGAGCAGAGTTTAATCCCAGTGCTCCAGAGTCCGGTCTCTGAACCGGAGTCTGTTCCAGAGTCCGGTCTCTGAACCGGAGTCTGCTCCAGAGTCCGGTCTCTGAACCGCAGTCTGCTCCAGAGTCCGGTCTCTGAACCTCAGTCTGCTCCAGAGTCCGGTCTCTGAACCTCAGTCTGCTCCAGAGTCCGGTCTCTGAACCGCAGTCTGCTCCAGAGTCCGGTCTCTGAACCGCAGTCTGCTCCAGAGTCCAGTCTCTGAACCCGAGTCTGCTCCAGAGTCCGGTCTCTGAACCGGAGT
Source organism: Bostrychus sinensis (assembly GCA_020698575.1). Classification (NCBI taxonomy): domain Eukaryota; kingdom Metazoa; phylum Chordata; class Actinopteri; order Gobiiformes; family Eleotridae; genus Bostrychus; species Bostrychus sinensis. Next base: position 862,173 of record CM036252.1, read on the forward strand.
CTGCTCCAGAGTCCGGTCTCTGAACCGCAGTCTGCTCCAGAGTCCGGTCTCTGAACCTCAGTCTGCTCCAGAGTCCGGTCTCTGAACCTCAGTCTGCTCCAGAGTCCGGTCTCTGAACCGCAGTCTGCTCCAGAGTCCGGTCTCTGAACCTCAGTCTGCTCCAGAGTCCGGTCTCTGAACCGGAGTCTGCTCCAGAGTCCGGTCTCTGAACCTCAGTCTGCTCCAGAGTCCGGTCTCTGAACCTCAGTCTGCTCCAGAGTCCGGTCTCTGAACCGGAGTCTGCTCCAGAGTCCGGTCTCTGAACCTCAGTCTGCTCCAGAGTCCGGTCTCTGAAGCGCAGTCTGCTCCAGAGTCCGGTCTCTGAACCCGAGTCTGCTCCAGAGTCCGGTCTCTGAACCCGAGTCTGCTCCAGAGTCCGGTCTCTGAACCCGAGTCTGCTCCAGAGTCCGGTCTCTGAACCTCAGTCTGCTCCAGAGTCCGGTCTCTGAACCTCAGTCTGCTCCAGAGTCCGGTCTCTGAGGCGGAGTCTGCTCCAGAGTCCGGTCTCTGAGGCGGAGTCTGCTCCAGAGTCCAGTCTCTGAACCGCAGTCTGCTCCAGAGTCCGGTCTCTGAACCCGAGTCTGCTCCAGAGTCCGGTCTCTGAACCTCAGTCTGCTCCAGAGTCCGGTCTCTGAACCCGAGTCTGCTCCAGAGTCCGGTCTCTGAGGCGGAGTCTGCTCCAGAGTCCGGTCTCTGAACCCGAGTCTGCTCCAGAGTCCGGTCTCTGAGGCGGAGTCTGCTCCAGAGTCCGGTCTCTGAACCCGAGTCTGCTCCAGAGTCCGGTCTCTGAACCTCAGTCTGCTCCAGAGTCCGGTTTCTGAACCCGAGTCTGCTCCAGAGTCCGGTCTCTGAAGCGCAGTCTGCTCCAGAGTCCGGTCTCTGAAGCGCAGTCTGCTCCAGAGTCCGGTCTCTGAACCCGAGTCTGCTCCAGAGTCTGGTCTCTGAACCGGAGTCTGCTCCAGAGTCCGGTCTCTGAACCCGAGTCTGCTCCAGAGTCCGGTCTCTGAGGCGGAGTCTGCTCCAGAGTCCGGTCTCTGAACCTCAGTCTGCTCCAGAGTCCGGTCTCTGAACCCGAGTCTGCTCCAGAGTCCGGTCTCTGAACCTCAGTCTGCTCCAGAGTCTGGTCTCTGAACCGGAGTCTGCTCCAGAGTCCGGTCTCTGAACCCGAGTCTGCTCCAGAGTCCGGTCTCTGAGGCGGAGTCTGCTCCAGAGTCCGGTCTCTGAACCTCAGTCTGCTCCAGAGTCCGGTCTCTGAACCCGAGTCTGCTCCAGAGTCCGGTCTCTGAACCCGAGTCTGCTCCAGAGTCCGGTCTCTGAACCTCAGTCTGCTCCAGAGTCCGGTTTCTGAACCCGAGTCTGCTCCAGAGTCCGGTCTCTGAACCTCAGTCTGCTCCAGAGTCCGGTTTCTGAACCCGAGTCTGCTCCAGAGTCCGGTCTCTGAAGCGCAGTCTGCTCCAGAGTCCGGTCTCTGAAGCGCAGTCTGCTCCAGAGTCCGGTCTCTGAACCGGAGTCTGCTCCAGAGTCCGGTCTCTGAGGCGGAGTCTGCTCCAGAGTCCGGTCTCTGAACCCGAGTCTGCTCCAGAGTCCGGTCTCTGAACCTCAGTCTGCTCCAGAGTCCGATTTCTGAACCCGAGTCTGCTCCAGAGTCCGGTCTCTGAAGCGCAGTCTGCTCCAGAGTCCGGTCTCTGAAGCGCAGTCTGCTCCAGAGTCCGGTCTCTGAACCTCAGTCTGCTCCAGAGTCCGGTCTCTGAACCGGAGTCTGCTCCAGAGTCCGGTCTCTGAACCCGAGTCTGCTCCAGAGTCCGGTCTCTGAGGCGGAGTCTGCTCCAGAGTCCGGTCTCTGAAGCGCAGTCTGCTCCAGAGTCCGGTCTCTGAAGCGCAGTCTGCTCCAGAGTCCGGTCTCTGAAGCGCAGTCTGCTCCAGAGTCCGGTCTCTGAACCGCAGTCTGCTCCAGAGTCCGGTCTCTGAGGCGGAGTCTGCTCCAGAGTCCGGTCTCTGAACCTCAGTCTGCTCCAGAGTCCGGTCTCTGAACCCGAGTCTGCTCCAGAGTCCGGTCTCTGAGGCGGAATCTGCTCCAGAGTCTGGTCTCTGAGGCGGAGTCTGCTCCAGAGTCTGGTCTCTGAGGCGGAGTCTGCTCCAGAGTCCGGTCTCTGAACCTCAGTCTGCTCCAGAGTCCGGTCTCTGAACCCGAGTCTGCTCCAGAGTCCGGTCTCTGAGGCGGAATCTGCTCCAGAGTCTGGTCTCTGAACCGCAGTCTGCTCCAGAGTCCGGTCTCTGAACCCGAGTCTGCTCCAGAGTCCGGTCTCTGAGGCGGAATCTGCTCCAGAGTCTGGTCTCTGAGGCGGAGTCTGCTCCAGAGTCCGGTCTCTGAAGCGCAGTCTGCTCCAGAGTCCGGTCTCTGAAGCGCAGTCTGCTCCAGAGTCCGGTCTCTGAAGCGCAGTCTGCTCCAGAGTCCGGTCTCTGAAGCGCAGTCTGCTCCAGAGTCCGGTCTCTGAACCGCAGTCTGCTCCAGAGTCCGGTCTCTGAGGCGGAATCTGCTCCAGAGTCCGGTCTCTGAAGCGCAGTCTGCTCCAGAGTCCGGTCTCTGAAGCGCAGTCTGCTCCAGAGTCCGGTCTCTGAGGCGGAGTCTGCTCCAGAGTCCGGTCTCTGAACCGCAGTCTGCTCCAGAGTCCGGTCTCTGAGGCGGAGTCTGCTCCAGAGTCCGGTCTCTGAACCCGAGTCTGCTCCAGAGTCCGGTCTCTGAACCTCAGTCTGCTCCAGAGTCCGATTTCTGAACCCGAGTCTGCTCCAGAGTCCGGTCTCTGAAGCGCAGTCTGCTCCAGAGTCCGGTCTCTGAAGCGCAGTCTGCTCCAGAGTCCGGTCTCTGAACCTCAGTCTGCTCCAGAGTCCGGTCTCTGAACCGGAGTCTGCTCCAGAGTCCGGTCTCTGAACCCGAGTCTGCTCCAGAGTCCGGTCTCTGAGGCGGAGTCTGCTCCAGAGTCCGGTCTCTGAAGCGCAGTCTGCTCCAGAGTCCGGTCTCTGAAGCGCAGTCTGCTCCAGAGTCCGGTCTCTGAAGCGCAGTCTGCTCCAGAGTCCGGTCTCTGAACCGCAGTCTGCTCCAGAGTCCGGTCTCTGAGGCGGAGTCTGCTCCAGAGTCCGGTCTCTGAACCTCAGTCTGCTCCAGAGTCCGGTCTCTGAACCCGAGTCTGCTCCAGACTCCAGAGTCCGGTCTCTGAGGCGGAATCTGCTCCAGAGTCTGGTCTCTGAGGCGGAGTCTGCTCCAGAGTCTGGTCTCTGAGGCGGAGTCTGCTCCAGAGTCCGGTCTCTGAACCTCAGTCTGCTCCAGAGTCCGGTCTCTGAACCCGAGTCTGCTCCAGAGTCCGGTCTCTGAGGCGGAATCTGCTCCAGAGTCTGGTCTCTGAACCGCAGTCTGCTCCAGAGTCGGTCTCTGAACCCGAGTCTGCTCCAGAGTCCGGTCTCTGAGGCGGAATCTGCTCCAGAGTCTGGTCTCTGAGGCGGAGTCTGCTCCAGAGTCCGGTCTCTGAAGCGCAGTCTGCTCCAGAGTCCGGTCTCTGAAGCGCAGCCGTCCAGATCGTCTGGCCAGGCTCAGCGGTCCGGTATCTGAAGCAGTCTTCGTCCAGATTCCGGTCATTGATGCGCAGGTCTGCTCCAGAGTCCGGATCTAGGCGTGAACGCTTCTGCTCCAGAGTCGTCTCTTGCGAGTATTCTGTCAAGAGTCCGTCTGGCGCAGCTCTCGCAGAGTCCGGTC